>VDFB02365531.1:0-38928 GCA_007258455.2 Sequoia sempervirens
AATTCTCTCAATTCAAAATTAGTTAAAGCACCAAATAGCTAATCTCTAGAATAATTAATAAATCTTGAGCTTCCTTAATGGTAGAAACTTTATGACTATAAGATTTAATAAGAGTTCTTAGTACCTTCTTTACCACCTTATTTTCTTCAAGTTTTCCACCAAGGCCTTTGATGGAATTGCAACCTCATCCACTATATGCATGTAGCTTGTAATATCTTCATCCTCTGACATCCATAGGGTTTCAAACTTGGTCTTCAAATTTTGCATCTTTGTTTGCTTGACCTTTTCATCTCCTTCATAGATACTTTCTATCTTTTTCTAGATCTCACTAGTAGATTTGTAGCTCATAACTTTCACAAGTTCTGAATTAGAAATACCACTCAAAAAAGAATACCCTTCTTTTCCATTGTTCTCATAAGCCTTGATCTCATGATTAGTAGTCAGACAATTTGCAGGTATATTATATCAAGATTCAATAGACTTCCAAACTCCAAACCCTAGGGAAACAAGGAAACCTTCCATCTTGGTCTTCCAAAATGCATAAACTAATCCATTAAATAGAGGAGCCTCCTTCTTGTGTGTCATCAAGATCTACCTCAAGCGGTTAAGCTTTATTCTAAGGAACCTTGCTCTAATACCAATTATCTAATCTTTGGAATTATTTTTTGTACATACTTAGGAGTATTAGGGATTCTTTTCAGAGCTTCTTCCTCTTCACCCCATTTCTTCATATGGTTTTTCAGCTCACTCTTTCCCCCATTAACATAAATGGAAAAGGACAACACATAGTTTCTTTTGTTTCTCCTTTGTCATTACACACATATACTTGCTTTTCCCCAAAGGAGAAACTTGTAAGGGACACCAACTGTACCAACTAACCTGCAACATCTGCACTAACTTCCTATAAGGTTGACATCAATGCAACAACACTCTGTTGACATCAATGACAACACAAGCTT
The DNA here is from genome assembly GCA_007258455.2 of Sequoia sempervirens. NCBI lineage: Eukaryota > Viridiplantae > Streptophyta > Pinopsida > Cupressales > Cupressaceae > Sequoia > Sequoia sempervirens. Next base: position 960 of record VDFB02365531.1, read on the forward strand.
CCAACACATGTTTACCCCTTTATGATCACAAAAATCTTCATTCCTTGCCATGCTATCTATAATATCCATTATACTCCATTCATTTTTATTGTGAATATAAATAACTCATACATATTTACTAAAAGTATTTCTTACAGACCTAATATATTGTTTTCTTATGTATAATATATTAACTTTTCTTCATTAAGGTGGTTTAATTCCTTGAACTACCTAGGATTTAAATAAATTAGAATGAGAAACATTTTGTTTCTTTGTTTGGGCCACTTCCAAAAATGTAGATCTATATTAGTACAACTACAATATTTATCCCATACTCATAAATTTGACCCTCCTATGTGAATCTAATTTGTGACATTCTTTAGCCTTATAATTGTTCACCTTTGTTTCTAGACCTACATAAAAATATTTAGATCTATTTGGAGTTTGCATATGATGGAGATAATATCTCCCTTTGTCACTTCTTGCACCTATTTTGGTAGCAACAAACCTTGCTAGGATATAGTCAACAAATTTGTACAAAAATCAAGGACAATAATTAATTATGTAATATGTTAGGATACAATATGCATATCAACACTCTAAATATGATGCAGCAAATAATAGTGTCTCTTTCTAGGTGTTAGACATGCTTCTCAAATTTTGCTAGATGTTTTAAAAGAATTAAAGGTTGTCGTCATATACAAAACCCCAACATGTAATTAAAATATTTTGTACTTTAGTTCATCTCATAATAGATAAGTGAAAACTCTAGGCCCAAGATTTACATTTGAATTTTAAAAGCTTTGGGATCATTTTTACAATTACGCATTTGATTAGAGTCACTGATGCAACTATGTATCTAACCCTAAATAGACAATGCATTAAAATGAAGATCAAATACAAATCCTAGAAATGAGTGTAACTAAGATCATCTTAAGATCAAGCTATTTGTCAATTTCCACATAAAAATATATCATTTTACATACTAATTATTATATTATTATTATTTTTAACGTATATCTAAAACAAACAATAAATACATTACAATTATCAACATTTTTCTTAAAGTAAAAACATTAATATAATTATGCAAAAGAATAATTTGGTAGAACTTTTAAGTAAAATTATGTAAATGATATTATTGTGATTCTGTTTCATAATAAAATAAATTGTACGTGCGGCTCCATTCTGGAGAAGATTGATCTCTCTCCCAAAACAATGTCTGCCATCACACGCATCATCTTGAACCAGTCTAAGCTATACGAGTAATAATGTATCTAGCGGTAAGACGCAAGCCCTGTTTAACACATTAATCTTTTCAGTTCAGACAGTTTCTTCAATAATCTTTTCAGTTTAGAGTGTTTCTTTCGGAAGGCGAAGAAGTGGGCAGAATTTGTTGGTGTTGAATACGCATATATTTGTAAAGAATGGAACCTAGCAATGCTCCAGCGGTGGGAGCCGCCAAATACACCCATATGTCTTCATAATCATTTGACACTACAGCAGGACCAAAAGACCGCGCTGGATTCATCGATCCTCCTGAGACAGGCCTGCGTGCATAGATCACAGCAAGAAAGGAAGAGTATGAAATATACCCAGATAATGCCCATGTAGAAAACATTTTATACGAGGAAAAAAATCCAATGGTATTCGATATTTGTACGCTGTAATCAACACGCCCATTGCAATGGATGCTCCAACTGCAATGCCCGCCAGTTGTCCAATCTGCACTACACCACTAAGTTTTAATGGTCATTGTTGCAAAGTATTCAGTTAATTTGCTCAATAGAAAAGAAAGAAAAAACTCTACTATAATGTGAAAGTTAGTGATCCATGGAGCAATAGCAGAAGTAAAGATTGTGATGGAGCTTGGTTGGTCTTTGTTCATTTATACGTGGTCTTTTTACAATTGAAAATTGATGGAGGATTTTATATCATTTATGAGTTTGTTTTACTATCAAGAGTACGAGTTTATGTTGATCATTTTTCAGTTGAGAGTCAAGAAACTATGAGTTTGTTTTACTATCTAATACAGAGGCATGCACTTATGTTGATATCTCTTGAGTTTAGAATAAAGATCCGAGAGGTGTCCATTCCATCAAAGTCTCAGAGCACAATCCCAACCTCACCCCTTATTTCATATCTTAGGCGTTTGGACCTTGGTAGATGGCATAATCAAGGAATATACCACCACTCTTGTCATTCCTGTTCAATCAATGAACTACAACCCTTTGGTACAAGCAATTTTTTTGAAAATTATTCAAAAAGTTGTAGCTTAATTGATTGAGGACAATTAGTGAGGATGATGATATGCTATAAAAAACCATCCATGAAGATTCAAACCCCTAAAAATATATTTGATGTATAGATGACTTTGATAGATGGAATCCTCCTACACATGATTACTTAATTGAAAGGCCACTTCTTATTCAGATTGTTGTAATCCTCTATATAAAAATACTTATTCAGATTGTTGTATCCACTATTAAAGAACAGAAATACCGATTATTTCCATCCCCAAAAATCATTCTAACAGTGAAAGATACCAATTAAAAAGGACATACAGCTGAAGCATCGATTGACAATGCAGATGCCAAGAACATTATGAAGAACGAAGCAATGAACTCCACCCAAAACGCTTTTGCACAGCCTGCGGAAGGTTTAGTTGTGGCCAGCTCTCCTTCGACACCGTAAACCATTTTTGCAGCAAAGGTCGCCAAAATAGCACCTGTAAACTGTGCAATCACATAACAAGGCACCTGCCACACAACACTTCTTAAACTTAACCCACAACAATATCAAGTTAACTAACAGAAAAAAGTTGTTTCTCTTACCTCCGGCCAAGGGAATTGGCCAGCTGCTGCAAAAGCTATAGTCACCGCAGGATTCACATGAGCACCTGAAATATGGCCAATGGAAAACACAACCACCATGATTGCAAAGGCTCCTGTGGCTGCGTACTCCATTAGTCCAATTCCTCCGGGCAACAGTTTCCCAACGGCTATTACAGCACATATAGAGAACGTCATTATAAATGTGCCCACCATTTCTGCACATATCTGCCATCAAATTGTAAATTGTATGAGAAACAAGAAAAACCAGGCTCTGTAAAATCCAGCACAAATAAAACTCCATAGATTTCTCATTGAAATTATGCATTTTACTGGGCGTAAGCGGAGGTGACTAAGAAATCTTATTATTGGAGCGCAGGGCCTAGACAAGCTTTCTTCCTCGTTATCATTCTGAATCCTTGTTTCTTTCATCATGGCCATGGCTACTCTTATTTCTCTCAGATTACATTTACAATTCAGATTTCATGTTTTGCTGTGAGAGTAAAGAGATCGACTCCTTATAGGAAAAAAGGACTTTTTCGTGGGTCTATCATGCTCATTGAGTGCAGATCATAACATTCTTATGCAAATATTTAGGGCTTATTTGAAGCCTCCTGGAACGGCCTATAATCACACAAGTAGTATGCGAGACAAATGATGATAAAATGTATATATACAGAGCTAAAGAGGCTCACAACTTTTGCCGTTGATTCTTGGATTGAGAGGCCTTCAGCTTTTTTAATCCGAACTGTTGCCGTCTCATTCGGTCATGCAAAAATTTCACCAAGCCAACGTTAACAAAATGGTTTCACTTTGTTACAGGTATTTTGTATGACAACTTTATCTTTGTATAATGTTCTGTTTTGTTGGATTTGATAACCGCCATGGGAGAAGATTTTGTTGGGTATTTCAAAGTGTAATTTATGTACTTAAAAAGGTTTTGTATCTTAAAACGTTTTATATCTTAAAATGTTTTAGGCTCTAGTCTTGTTTGTAATTGTTTTGGCATACAGCAAATTCACTGTCAGCAATTTATTCAAGGAAAATTCATCGTTGGAAAATTCATCGGTCAAGTAAAATTTACTGTTGGAAAATTAATGGGTCAAGTAAAATTCACGGCCAACAATTTACGTGGGAAAAATTATGATAATATATTAAAAAAACATGATAATATATTAAAAATTGATTCATATAATGCCATTAATTTTCCACCGTGGTGAATTGCTGCGGTGAATTTTACTGGGGTGACTTTTCCCATGATGAATTGCTGACAATGAATTATCTGTTGTGAATTGCTGCAGTGAATTTTCCTAAAGCCATTGTTTTAACATATTTAAAAATTAGTTGATTCGTGTTAGTAATATGGTAAAAATAATTAGTTAGTTTGAATTAGTATAAGATTAACATAAATATGATTTTTAATATTATTTAGAAAATATAATAAGTTATTTTGTATTTGATATTAATTTTGTATTAAATGATTATAAGATTAACATAAATATGATTTTTAATATTATTTGAAAATTAATTAATTTGATTATGTTTGTTTCTATTATAGGTTTAGAATATCAAAACCTATCTGATCAAATTATTTTTATAAGATATTAATTAGACATAATAAAATTATTGAATAACATTCATAGAATAAGTGTATAATATAGTAAACTCTTTCTTGTAGCAAATTTAAGCTCAATTTTCTATCAATTAAATAATACATATATTAGAGAATGGGAAGAAAATAAATCTAAAATATCATGAAATAAAAATTATAATTATAAATTAAAAATCAATAAAAATAATTGTATCTTTTATTCTAAATTATTTTATAAATTTTTAACAAAATAAATATAAAAATTACATCTTTCAAATTGACATTCCTAGATACCTATATCAAGGTAAATTAGATGCTTTGTTTATGAAGAGTGGTCATGTCCATCTAAATCATTTTTTCAAAGTTTATTTTGAATTCTATTTACTTAGTATTCATCATGTCAATGTTAATAAGATTTAGAATTAGGAGAGATCTTTAGTATTGTTGTATTATAGACTTTACCAAATTGTGACTTAATACATATATATTTTTTTAATAAATAATACTTTTTGATATTAAGTAAAATGGGTTTGTTTATAGTGTAAATGTGTATTGATGTAATATAAGAATGAAAACATTCATTGTAGATCACATGTTTTAAGATTTTTTATTATTATTTTGATTAAGAATTTAAAAATTAATAACATTTATCAATAATATTTTACATAAAGAGTCTTATCTAATTATACTATAAGAATACCAAAAAAAAATGTTTTAAATTATTGCAATGCATGGAAATCATGTATATTTTTACCACTTTACTAAGTAATATGTTTTTATTAAAGGGAAAATCGGTTTTGAATGGCCCTCGAAACCCTTTTACATAAAATATAGAGCATCATAACATAACAAAAACACATCAAAACATTCGGAAGACTAGACACTACAACAAAGACAAAATAATGAAATAATTTTTTTTAAGAATCTTTACAACTTCCATTTCTTGCAAATAAAAGTCCTAAAGCTTGTTGAAATCAATGACCTATTTTTATCATCTTCAAAGGAATTTTCTTATCAACCCATGTCTTTGTACATGGCCTAGCTTGATTCTTTTTGTTCTCAACTTTCATATCTTGCTTAACCTACCCTTCATAGAGATATTTAAGCTTGTTAGTTACATTTTTGACACTCATGACACTATTTCTAATGGATTTTTACTAACTTGCACCACTCTCTCAAGGTTCTCATTTATAGACCAAATATTTTTCTAGATTGGTAATTCTATCATCGATCACTTTCTTCTCATTTTCCACATTCACCACCACATGCTGTAGCTTTTCCAGTTCTTTCTCAAATTGCTAAATTTTATGGACGACTTACCACCCTTGAAGGATATAGGCTTGTCTTTCTCCTAAGAAACACTATTCTACCCACCAAACCTCTTGTACATATTTTCCAATTTAATATTCAAGTGATTGATTTTAAAAGAGAACAAATTTTCATAAGATACTATAATGAGACAACATCCCTCATAGTTCCCAAAACTGTAGCTAATTGTTCATGATTGGAGGCCTAAAAAACTAATTCAGTAAATTTCTCAACCGCCTCTAGAGTAGGGTTTGAAATAGCAAGAAAAGGAACCTCTATCTTTGGCTCTAAAATATTGGATTTTTCATTTCAACAAACAACTAGGGCATGGGGAATATCTTCAACATCTAGACACAAACCCATATCTTCAGCATAAACATCAGTGTTTTCCACATTCATGTCTTTACTAGTATCATTGCCTTTTATCCCATAAACAAAACCCTTTAGTCTTTTGAACTAATTGAGGTGTAGGGGTATTCAGTTTCAATTTATTCTTCTTCTAAATCCTCTTAGGCTCCTCTTCCATTTCAACCTCTTCCACTTCCAAATATTCACTTATATCATAGCCCAACAACCTATAGATTTTCTCCTTTCCCTTAGATTTTTTTTTTGATTGGGTTCTAGGGGTTTTTATTTTAACTTTCTCTTTCGTTGAGATGACTTAGATTCCTCTTCCATTTATTCATTAGTTTGGGTCTAGAGAAGGACCAAATGTTGGGAAAATGTGTCTATGTGTCTCAACCTTGCAATTATATAAAGGTTATTGTTGATAGGATATATATATATATAATATTTCCTAGTTACACTAATAGGTGTAATATACAATGGCATCAAGGGGGAGGAGTGGGATGTGTGTAAACATTTTTTTGTTAACTTTTTTAGGAAACTTCTAAAATGGCCAACATACATTAGATAAATGATACATTGTAAATCTAGACCATTAATTATTAGGTTTTATATCTAATGGTGGATATTTTGTTGGCCTATCTTTCCCTAGAATGTAACCCTATTTTATGAGGGTGTTGTATTACGGCTGCAGTAGAGAGATGGTGATGTACTTTGAGAGTCTGAAAGTAGTCATGTTGTCTCTTGATCTCTAAGTGGTGATACTCCTATGAGAAGCTTGCTCTACAAGTATATTGTAACTTTTGTGATTTACTGAATAATATATTAAGTGAATTTTGGAGTGTGGGGTGTTTCTCCCGAAAGGGTTTTCCCCACGTAAATCACCATGTCATGGTATGCATGATATTTATGTTTATTTCTATTTAATTTTTTGTAACTGTAAAGATCTATAAAAGTTTTGCATTATTCTCCTCTCAAGATTAGTGGAGGAAGTTGTTCCACTACCTTAGCTTCCTTATAAGTGGTATCAGAGCTTGATCACCTTTGCTTTCAATTGTGAGTTGTTGGGTTTTTTGGACTAATCTAGGTTTGAGTGGGAGCTTGTGCAGAAGATACTTGGTGATCTTGTTGCAGGAATTTTCAGATGGCAAGTTCATCAAGGAGAATAGAGGTGGATAATTTTTCTAAAAATAATTTTGAAATGTGGAAGTTGAAGATGGAGGATTTGTTGATAGATTGAGATCTGTGGGATGTTGTTGATGAAAATTTTTCAAGGCATGAAGATCCTCTTCAGGTTGCTCAATATGATGTTATGGACTGTAAAGCCAAGGGTCTAATCAGATTGTGCTTGGAAGATTCTGTTTCAATTAATGTACATGAGGAGACCTCTGCACAAAAACTATGGAAGAAGCTTGGTGAGATGTATCAAGCCAAATCTTTAGTGAACAAGATTTTCTTGAGGAAAAAGTTATATTCCTTGAGAATGGAAGAGGGTGGACGAATCATAGATCAAATGGAAGCATTCAATATGTTGGTGGCTCAGCTGGCCTCAATTGGTGTCAAAATGGATGAGGAGGAAAAATGTAAGATCTTGCTTTGTTCTTTGCTTGATTCGTGGGATTCTCTTGTTATGGCTATTGGGAGTACTTCTATAACTTTGAAGACTAAAGATGTGGTGGGTTATTTGATTTATGAAGAGATGAGGAGGAAGGTATCCATCACTGCTAAGGAGGCCCTAAATGTTCTTGGAAGAACTAAAGAAAAAGGAAAGAAGAATGAGAAGCGTGACAAATCCAAGTCTAGGGGGAGATCTAAATCTCCTGGAAAGTCCAAAGTTATTTGCTAGAACTGTGGTAAGCCTGGACACATTCATAAGGAATGCTTGCAAGAAGAGAAAAGGAAGAAAAAGAAGAAATTTGATTTTGATTCTGAGTTCAAGAAGGAAGATGGTGACACATTCATTGTAGCTTTGGCAACTCATGGAGGTAATGATGCATGGTTAATTGACTCAGGTGCACCTTTTCATATGACCTTTAATAGAGATTGGTTTTTTGAATATGAAGAATTTGATAGAGGCAAGGTGTACTTGGGTGATGATTCTCATTTAGACATTGTTGGCCGTGGTAAAGTTAAAATCATATTTCCTAATGGTAGAATAAAAAGGATTAATGGTATGTTGCATATCCCTGGATTAGCACAAAATTTGTTATTTGTGAGAAAACTAATAGATGCGGGTGTGCAGGTAGTGTTTTCTGATGCATGATGCAAGATGGTTAGAGGTGTTATGGTGATTGCTAGAGGTGTTAGATATGACACATCGTATAAGCTTGATGGATGCACTGTTGAGTGCAATAGTACTTTTGTGAAAAGCAAATCTATGTAAGAAGTGAGGGTTTCACCTTCAGTAGATGGTCATGGCTTTTGGGTACCCAAGGGTGCTCTTTCTTCTTAAACAAAGTTACCTACAAAGAAAACTATGTTATGGCACCATAGACTTGGCCACATTAGAGAAAAGGGTCTAAGGACCTTGAAAAATAAAAACCTTGTTGAAGGTAACTTGTCTGATTGTAATCTTGAATTCAATTTCTTTGAGAATTGCATTTATGGAAAATAAAACTGTGTTCATTTTTACTCGAGTTCTCATAAATATTGTGGTGTATTGGATCTTATTCATTTTGATGTGTTTGGTCTTATAGATGTTCCTTCGATTGGAAAATCCACATATTATGTTTCATTTATTGATGATTATAGTAGAAGGACATGGGTATATTTTCTAAAGAGTAAATCTGAAGTTTCCAGTTGATTTAAAGAATTTAAAGCAATGGTTGAGTTGCAGACTAGAAAGAAAATAAAATGTTTGAGGATTGATAATGGCAGTGAATTTTTCTCTAATGATCTTAATAGATTCTGTAAAGATTGTGGTATTCATAGATAAAATACAAATGGAGTTGTAGAAAGAACGAATAGGACACTGATGGAGAAGGCTAGGAGTATGTTGACTCGTGTTGGCCTAGAACAAAGGTTTTGGGCTGAAGTTGTTGATATTGTCTATTACTTGATTAACAATTCTCCTACATCAACTCTTGTTGATAAGATGCCTATAGAGGCATCCATGGTCGGGTCGCAATCCTTCATTAAGACATCTTAGAGTTTTTAGTTGCAAGGCATATGCACATGTGCCAAAGGAGAAGCAAAAAAAGTTGGAGAACAATGTTGTGAAATGTATCTTCATTGTATACAGTTATAGTGTGAAAGGATACAAGATTTGGGAACCTATTGCACAAAAGGTAATATATAGTAGAAGTGTTATTTTTAGAGAAACTAAGCCTACTTCTGTTACATTGTAGCCAGAACAAAGTAAACATGAAGATGTGATTTGATTTCCTTCTACATATGAGAAAGTTGAATTAAGACCCAAGGATAGACAAGAAGTTGAGGAGAGCTCATCTAGCTCTAGATCTTCAGAAGAGGAGGAAGAACCTCTAACTCAACTTGTTTGTAGGTATAAAAGGAATAGACAACCACCTAAAAGGTATACACCTAATGATTGGAGATGTATTTTTTCTTTAAATATTAACATGGATGAACCTAAATCTGTAGAAGAGGCATTAGGTATGAATGATGTAGAATCTTGGAAGATTGCTATGGATGAAGAAATGGCATCTTTGAAAAAGAATGATACATGAGATCTTGTACCATTTACCGAAGGATGAAAACTTGTTGGTTGCAAATGCGTGTTCAAGAAAAAGATTGGTTGAAATGGAGGTATTGAGAAGTACAAAGCAAGGTTGGTTGCAAAAGGTTACTCTCAAGTTGAGGGTGTTGATTATGGTGAGATATTCTCCCCTATTGTAAAAATGACATCCATTTTTTGCTTTCTATTGTTGTTATTTATGATTTAGAGGTTGAGAAAATGGATGTGAAAACTGCTTTCCTTCATGGTGACTTGGAGGAGGATATTTATATGACACAACCAACACTACATGGTGAAAGGTAAAAGTAAGTCGGTCTGCAAATTGAAGAAATCTTTGTATGGCTTAAAATAGAGTCTTAGGATGTGGTACCAAAAATTTGATACATATGTGTTGAGTTTGGGATTTGAGCATTCTAAATCAGATCATTGTGTTTATTATAAAACTGATGGTGATAATTTCCCGTTTATTGCATTATATGTTGATGGTATGTTATTTATTGGCAAAGGGAAAGGTATGCTTTCAGAACCGAAATCTCAACTTGTTGCTAAATTTGAAATGAAATACCTTGGTGCATCTAGACACATTCTTGGGATGGAAATTAAAAGAGATAGAGTGAATAGAAAGCTATGGCTTGGCCAAAGCAAGTATGTCAACTCAATTTTACAGAGATTTAACATGAAGGATTGTAGACCATTGTGTGTTCCCCTTTCTGTTGGAACAAAGTTATATATTTTAGATTGTCTAACATCTCCATTAGAGATGGACGACATGAGCAGAGTGCCTTACCAGAGTGCAGTTGGAAGTTTGATGTATGCTATGGTTTGTATTAAACCAGACATTGCCCAAGCAGTGGGAGTTCTTTCTAGATATATGTCTAATCCTGGTAGAGTTTATTGGGATGCAGTTAAAAGAGTATTCAAATATTTGCATGGTACCTCAGATTATTCCTCATGTTATCATAGTAATGTGTCTGAAGATGAGATTTCCCTTGATATTCATGGTTATGTGGATTCAAACTGGGCAGGTGATATTGATAGCAGACGATCCACCAATGTTTATGTGTTTACTTTATTTGGTGGTGCAATTAGTTGGATGAGTAAGTGACAGGTTGTAGTTGCTTTGTCCACAGTGGACTACAGAAGAAGAGTATATGGAAGCTACTCATGCTTGTAAAGAAGCCATTTGGCTTAAGATACTGTGTTCAGATATTGGAATAAAAAAGGTGTAGTGACAATTTATTGCAACAGTAAAATTGTGATATGTTTGGCCAAGAACCCGACATTTCATGCTAGGACCAAGCACATTGATGTACAATATCATTTTATTTGAGATATGGTTGAATATGGTAGGGTGAAGTTGGTTAAGGTAGAGACTTTGATGAATGTTTCTAATTCTTTAACTAATCTTGTGAGCACATAGAATTTTAGATGGTGTTCAGAGATTATGGGCCTTTCAGCCCCTAGCAATTAAGAGAAAATGTTTACTCCCTCCCGTTGCTCTTGCAAGGTGTTTGACAAGTGGGATATTTGTTGGGAAAATGTGTCTCAACCTTGCAATTATATAAAGGTTATTTTTGATGGGATATATATATATTTCATAGTTACAGCTATAGGTGTAATATACAATGGCATCAAGGGGGAGGAGTGGGATGCGTGTAAACAATTTTTTGTTAAATTTTTCAAGAAACTTCTAAAATGGCCGACATACATTAGATAAATGATACATTGTCTAGATTGTTAATTATTAGGTTTTAGATCTAATGGTGGATATTTTGTTGGCTTGTCTTGCCCTAGAATGTAACCCTATTTTATGATGGCATTGTATTATAGCTACAGTAGAGAGATGATGATGTATTCTGAGAGTCTAAAAGCAGTTGTGTTGTCTTTTGATCTCTGAGTGGTGATACTCATGTGAGAAGCTTGCTCTGCAACTATATTGTAATCTTTGTGATTTACTGAAAAATATATTGGGCGGATTTTGGAGTGTGGGGTTTTTCTCCCGAAAGGGTTTTCCACATGCAAATCACTGTGTCATGGTATGCATTATATTTATGTTTATTTCTATTTAAGTTTTTGTAATTGTTAAAGATTTGTAAAAGTTTTACATTATTCTCCTCTTAAGATTAGTGTAGGAAGTTGTTGTGATACCTTAGCTTCCTTACACCAAACACTTCTTTCATAGATTCCTTTGCATCATCACTTTCCCCCCCACCAATAATACCCTCCTTCAAAGACTTAGGTTCTTACACAGAGTCCCTTACATCATCACCATCCTCCTCCCCACCATCAATATCCTCCTTTAAAGACTTAGATGAGGAAATGTCAATAAAATCTTCCTTAAGATGAATATTTTTATTCTTTGAGTGGCTTACAACCACTCCAATAGGGGTATTATCCTTCATACAATTGAACAATAACAAAATTAAACCCTGGTGTATCAACATCACTTTCCTACTATCCTTAATGGAATTTTCTATAGAAACTAGAATATATAAAGGAAATAAAATTTATAATCCATGACAAAAATGATTCAATAAAACAAAGTGATAGCCATAAATAGACTTCTACATTCGTAGGAAGACATACCTGGGTGATCCCACAATAGTGGTTTACAATTTTTGGCCAAACTGGACATTGAAATAATTATTTTTAACTAAATCTTCACTTTCGGGCACCTATAGCGGCTAAACCGTGAGGAATTTGAAGATGATGCAAACTAGAGTTTTGTGACATTTTTTCTGTAGATTCTAAATATATTTTTTTCAAAACTTTTGGAATCAGATTGCACTTCTTTTTCCATCTCCCTCAAAAACTAGTTTTTTTCATAAATCAACATTTTTAAAAAGTGACACTCACTGTACATAATGCATAACTTTTTTTCCATGAAGGATAAAATTCTAATTCTTTTGAATTTAGATTTGTAACTCCGATATCTAGTGCTTCCACTTGGTTAGATAGTTTTTTATTGAATAATTTTTCTTTAATCAAGTTATGAAGTCAAACCAATTATAATTCAGACATAGTGCAACCGTATAACGTGTAACTTTTTTTGTATGTATCAAAATTCTTTTTTTTTGTTGGATCAAGGACTTCAATATCTAGTGCACTCATATTTTTCAATTTTTTTTTTGATAATCTACTATTTTTCCACACGTGCAGAATAGAGAGCTTGATTTTCAGTGAAAAAACTATGTTTAATAAAACTAAAAAACCAAATACATAATAAAACCAAAACATATTAAAATTATAGTCATTGGATAGCTCGTTCTGAGGACTACCTGATTCTAGTTGGGTTATAGAAGTCTCCTCCATTTTCATCCTCAACTCGAGCTTCAAAGTGTAAAAATCTGGACTTTCAAAGTGCCTAAGGGGGAGAATGAGGGCAAAGGAGGGTTCACTTGAACCAGGGTTCACTCGAACCCTAGTTCGAGTGAACCCCCTCTCCTTTTTCCTTTTCTTTATTTTTTTTGGGCAGGAAATGAGGGGTTAGAATTTAATGGGTTCACTCGAACCTAAAAGTTCGTTTGAACCCCTAAAACTACTTTTTTTTGCATGGGGTCATTTTTTTCTTGTTTTCCTTCCTCCATCAAATTTTAAACCACTATTATGGCTTCACACACCTCATAATGACGTCCACCACCTCAACCCATATGGATTTAAGGAAAATGTGGTCATAACCATAGTGTAATTTGACCAATTCTCCCTCTTGTTCCCTTTCAATAACACCTGCAATACTTCATCCCTTGTATTTATATCTTTAAACACTTTTCTCCCTTTAGTTGATAGACCAATCACTTGGATTATGAGCTCCTCATTTATATGCACTCTCAACCAAGTATTACTACCTTTCTTTTCTTCCAAGCTTTGGAATTTTTTTTGACATCATAGGGTCATGACTGTGCAATCTCTCCATGAATGGGGATAGACCATCATTCACCAAAATTTTCCATACCTAGGCCCTATGGTGGACCCCCTCACAATTTGATCACTCCACTCTATTCCTATCATCACCCATTTTCTTTTCTTTCTTGTCATTTATTCTCACAAACTCACTCAAATACTCAATAATATCTTCATATTAAGTCCAAATCTTGAGTAACACATAAAACATTAGAGACAACTAGAATTCTTCATTAATTAAACATTCAATTTCACCTTATTTGATAACAATTAATTCTAGGGTGTGATTCCACCTTTTGCAAAATAATAATTGGTTTGAACTAACCTCTCTTACACAGGAAAAGAAGATAAATCTTCCCAAATATTAATATGATCCATATTAACACCTAATCTTGCAAAAGAATCTACCAATCTATTGCCTTTGAAAAATACAGGCTTAAAAATGAGCCCCTCAAGACTATTAGAAGTTCTAATGGAATCATTTGTAAGGTTATCTATTGTTTAGCTTGGCCTTTGAATCCCTCAATTATGCAATCGAGGTAAAGGGGTTCTATCAATCTGCCTTACCATGCAACCAATTACAATTTATTCAACATAAATTAAATACTTACAAAGTAATCAAAATTAAATCCTAATGCTTGGTATAAAAATTCCTATTTAGGAGTAGAATGAATCTTTGTGCATATATGCCCCTCAAGCTCCACCCTTTTATTATAAATTTATCTTCTCTAATTACCAACAACTAAAACTATTATTTTCCTCCCCCCTTTACATCTTTGTGTGTGGAAGTTCAACAAACATAAGAGGAAGTTCAACTAATTAGGATTTTGATAGTTTTAATAACTAAATCATTGTAGTGATGCAAAAGTTCAATACCACATCGGAATTTTACAAGTGTATATGTATCTAAAAGTCCACAAGTCCATATGACGCCCGACCAAGGTTGAAAGGGTCAGATGAAATCAATATTCGCACAAGTGTAGATGCAAGAAGAAATTATACAAGTGCACTAGTGAGCTAAAATTCCACGAGTGTAGATGTAAGTGAAAAATCCACAATGAGAAACTTCAATCATGAAATTTCACTTCAATTTCAAATGGCTGGTTATTTTCGATAATCTGTATAGGATGATGTCAATGAGGTGTCATATTGATGTCATAGGGGAAATTTTCATCGAAATCAGTTTGTGTCATTGTTAGGTTCAAATCACTTAGGTTTCTCCACAAATGTCGATGAATAGAAGGACCCGTAAAACATCCTGATACATATGACCTCCCTACAATAGGAAAATGGTGCTAAAGTTCTCTCAAGAATCCACATGCACATGAAACTTTCATAAAATCATAGATGACACTAAAATTCCTACAAATTTCTAGATGCACATGGACTTCCCACAAGGTCAAATGGTGCCAAAGCTCCCGCAAATGTTTAGATGCACATGGAATATCTACATGGTTCTATTCACATGGAACCTCTTTAAAAGTAAAATATTTTTTTATTGTTTTGGCTAAGAATTTAAAAAGTAATATCATTTATCAATAATATTTTACACAAAGAGTCTTATCTAATTGTACTATAAAATACATTAAAAAAATTGTTAATTATTATAACGCATGATACCCATGTATATTTCTACCACTTCAATAATTAATATGTTTTTTATTAGAGAAAAGGTAGGTTTTGAAGGGTCCTTGAAACCCTTTACATTAAAACATAGAGCATCATAGAATAACAAAAACACAACAAAATATTTAATAGACTAGAAACTGCAACAAAGACAAACCAAACCAACTAGAGAATTTTAGAGTCTTTACATTTCCCTTTTCCTACAAATAAAATTCCTCCTAAAACTTGGTGAAATAAATGAGCTATTTTTTCTTGACTTCAAAGGATTTTTTCTTATCAGCCTACATCTTTGTACTTGTCCCAACTTGATTCTTTTTATTCTCAACTTCCATATCTTGCTTAACCTACCCTTCCTAGAGATCTTCAAGCTTCTTAGTTAAAATTTTGATACTCATGGAAATGTTTCTAATGGAACATTTACTATCTCACAACAATCTCTCCAAATTCTTATTTATATATGTTAGTTAACAGATTTTGCACTTCCAAAAATCTTAATTTTTTTACTCTATTGCCTAATATGAATGCAAATCAATTGCTGACAATAGAGTAAACTAATTATATGTGAAATAATTCCTCTCTAAATTTTATGAGGTACAACTCCTTCTTCTGATGAATAATATACATAATTTTCAAAAAATAATCTAGAATGGGGTATTCTTTTAACCAGAAAGCAAGAAAGGTGAGAAACTAAATTCCAATGCTTATAATCTTAAACAATTAACTTAATTAATAGATCTAAATCATGAAAATCACTTAGCACATAGACTAATTTGTATTCTATTAAATATAAATAGAAAAAATTTATGGCTAGGGATAATATTAAACTTGGAATAGATCTAATAAATAAGGAAGATTTTCACATTCACACAGAATGCAATAATCTAATAAATCAATTGAACACATAGATTATGATAAATTTTATTCATTCAATGATCTTTAAGGTTCATTCATTGATGTACAAATTTTCATTTTTAAATTATATTTCTCCAAAAATTTGCTAAGAGAGTTTTTGATAACATCACAGTACATATATATTTGCAAGTATTATAACTATTTCTTAAATAATTGAAAGGTAAAAGTCTCTTCAACTTCTTACAATTAAATTTTATTACAAAATATATTCAATTAAAAACAAGAAAACCATTGTTGAGGCGACATGTTTCCAATGACTCCTTGTGACAACTAAGTAGTTGGTGTGGCAATTTTGGCTTTGTCTAGAGGTGTAGAATTCTTTTAATACTGGAGGCATCTCGTTGTGGTATAAGATGATCACATTCTTAGTCCTCAACTTCCAAAGAGCCTTATTTTCTCTTGCTACATCTATTTTTATTGAGTACGTTGTTGTAAACCTGTGAGATTGAGACACTGACAGATCAATACCACTGAGTCTCCTCATGTTTTCCACATTGAAATTATTCTTGTCACATAGGCTCTCCATCAATTCTTTAAAATTCCCTTTTAGAATTTCTACATCCTCATCATGAGAATCACCCTCTTTCTGAAGATGGATGCCAATACTTAAAAGTTTCTTTTGTATTTTAGCTCTCATTTGATCACATTCATTGAGTAATTTTCCTTTCTTTAATATATTTTGTTTCAAGAAGGAGAGTTTCTATTTGATGCTTATTTTCCACATAATGCATCTGTTATCATCTACACTTGGCAAAACTTGTTTAATTGCTAACTTGTCTATTCCTATTTCAAGAATTTCTTTAAAATCGCCATCAGTATTTAACCAAATAGACTCTTCATGCTTGGCAGTGGTAATTTCTTTATGTATCTCAACTTTGGTAAGTGCAAAAAGATAGGGGGCCAAAAAGGGGTCTTACGTGGCCACTTTTTTTTGAAATAAGAAAATACTGACCTTGGATGAGAAATTGAGGATAGTTACACTCAAAATTTTAAGATGCAACAAAAACAATGTTTGCAGTGCTCTAAGTCTACTTTCTAAACTACTAGTTTTTTTAAAATAGTAGAGATTAAGGGGTTCAATTTAAAAGGGGGCCATAGAAATTGGTGATGTTTTTATCAAAAAAACATAACATAGCGTCTTTTGTGGCTCCCTCAAAAGGTTTACTTTTTTTTTGGTATTTTTAAAATCGCTTTGGTGAGAAATTAGCTAATAGCATGTAATTTATTCCCGATTTTTCTGATAATTTTTTAATGAGCATTTGATTTTTTACTAATTTTCAAAGTGGACACATCTTGAAAAATAGAATTTTGGCTGTGCTACCCCTATAATTTTTTAATTTAACTAATTGAAAATATCTTTTTTTTTTAATATGTGTAGAATGGAGTCTAGTTTATAAAATGTAATTTATTTGAAATTTCAATGAACAATTCAAAATTAAAGTAAAAAATACAAAACATTGGTTTTTGGCAATAAACGAACACACAAACAAAAGAAATTAAAGATGAAAGCTTTAACATTGTCAAAATGAGAAAAAAATTACATCGTTAAATAACTAAGAGAGAGCCTAACATTACCCAGGTGTTTGATTTACTCGACCTTGAAACACGTGCAAACTTGACAGTTAGGATGAACAAGATTAAGTGAAATCATGTAAAATATGCACAAAAAAAAAATTGGATGTTGGGAAGGCACTTCAAGCCTGTGGGTTGGAAATCCAAAGCAAATCCCAAGCCTAAGGCTTAGGGATTCCCAAAGAAAGATATAACGCGGGGTGATCTCACAATAGTGGTTTACACTTTTTGGGAGATCCTGATTTTTGCTAAAATCACATATTTTTAGAAAATATAATGATTTAAGCCTTAAAAAGTTCCATTTAAAGGATTCCAATTGAAGAGGGTTTGATTGAACCACCTTAATCAAACCCCCTTGGATAGAACCCCGCTAGTTTTAAACCATACCTATAACAGAGTCTCCTTTACACATATCAAAATGCTGATAGAAAACCACTTTTGATTTACCTTTTGGGGGATCAAATGAATTTATTTAAAATTTATTTTTTGTAAATATGTAGTCCTTATTATAAGCTTCCCAAAAAGTATAATTTTTAATTAATTTAATTTGATTATTATATTTATTTTTAATTTCTCGTGAATGTAGGTTTTTCACCAAAAATCAAGCTCTTTGTTTTGCACATGTGGAAAAATAGCATATTATCAAAATATATATATATATATATTAGTGCACTAGATATTGATGTCCTTGATCCAACAAAAAAAAAATTGAATTTCGATACGTACAAAAAAAGTTATGTTTTAGCTAGTAAATCATGTATAAATTGTAATTGGTTTGACTTTGAAACTTAATTAAGAATTTTTTTTTTAATGAAATGCTATGAAACCAATTCCATGCACTAGATATCGTAGTTACAAATCTAAATTCGAAAAACTGAGAATTTTATCCTTCATAGAAAAAAAGTTGTGTTAGCCAGTAACATCACTCTTTAAAAATGGTGTTTACTGTTAAAAAATAGTTTTCGAAGGAGATGGAAAAAGAAGTGCAATCTGACTCCAAAATTTTTGAAAAAAATATATTTTGAATCTACAGAAAAAATTTCACAAATCACTAGTTTGCATCATCTTCAAATTCCTCACGGTTTAGCTGCTATAGGTGCCCAAAAGTGAAGATTTAGTTAAAAAAATTCAGTTCAATGTCCAGTTTGGCCAAAAATTGTAAACCAGTATTCTAGGATCACCCCGCGCTCACGTTCGTGTTATAACACGCTCACACTCACATTATAACGCGCTAACACTCACACTCACACTTGTGTTATAACGTGCTCGCGCTTGCATTATAACACACTCACGCTCACGCTCGCACTAAAACGAGCTCGCGCTCATGCTCACGTTGTAACACGCTCGTGCTTGCATTATAACATGCTCGCACTCGTGCTCACATTATAACGTGCTCCCGTTATAAGCGCTCACATTATAACACGCTCGTGCTCGAGTTATAACGCACTCACACTCGCGTTATAACACACTCGTATTATAATACACTCGTGCTTGTGCTCGTGCTCAGGCTCACACTCACATTATAATGCACTTGCGCTCACGCTCGCATTATAACATGCTCGTGCTCGCGCTCACATTATAACACACTCTTACTTGTGTTATAATGCACTCGTGCTCGCATTATAGCATGCTCGCACTCACATTATAACGTTGTCGCGCTCCCATTATAACATGCTCACGCTCGCACTCACGGTCATTTTATAACATGCTTGCGCTCACGTTATAATGTGCTTGTGCTCGCATTATGTTTTGTTTTGTATTTTGCTCTTTTTTTCTAAATTTGTTGTATGTTTCTCAAGCTTGACATAATGCGAGCACGTTATATGTCTCACTTGGAATTTTTTATGTGCAAGTTTGTTAAGTACATTTGATGTATGTATGTTTGTATATATATTTATATGTATGTATGCCTTTATGTGTGTGTGTATGTATGTATGTATGTATTCCTGTATGTATGTATGCACATGCATGCATGCTTGTATGTATGTATGTATGAGTGTATGCTTGTATGTATGTATGTATGTATGTATGTATGTATGTATGTATGTATGTATGCCTGTATGTATGTATGTATGCTTATATGTATTATGTATGTATGCATGTATGTATGGTTGTATGTATGTATGTAAGGGTTTTGGGTATATAAAGGTGAGGGTATAGGTTATAGGGATGAGGGTTGAGGTTTAGGGTTTAAGGTATAGGGTTGAGGGTTGAGGGTTGAGGGATTAGGGCTTAACTAATAGGTAGAGGGTAGAGGGTAGAGGGTAGAGGGTAGAGGGTAGAGGGTTTACAGTTGATGGATAATATTCAACTTGTTGAATGTATAAGATTAAGTGTGTAAGGTATAGGGATTATGGTTTAGGATATTGGGTTTGGGGTTCATGATATGGATTGAGGGTATAAGGCATAGGGTGAAGGGTTGACAATGTATGGTTTAGGTTTTAAGTATAGGGGTGAGGGAAAATATTAAGGGTTTAGGGTATAAAATTGAGGTTATAAGGTATAGGGATGAGGGTTTGTGGGTGTAGGGTTCAAGGTTTAAGGTATATGGTTGAGGAGTGAGGGATTAGGGCTTAAATATATGATTGAGGGTATAGGGTTAATGGTTGAGAGTTTACAATTGAGGGATAATGTTCAAGTTTGAGTGTCTAAGGTATAGGGTTCAGGGTTTAAGGTTGAGGGTAAAGGCACATGGTTGAGCGTTGAGGGTTTAGGGCATAAGTATATGGTTGAGAGTATAGGGTATAGGGTAGAGGTTTGAGGGTTGAGGGATAATGTTCAGGGTTGAGTGTCCAAGGTTAAGTGTATAGGGTATATGTCCATTAGGCTTTAAGATATTTGGTTGATGGATTAGGGATTAAGTATAGGGTTGAGGGTTGAGGTTGTAGGGTGTAGGGTTTAGGGTTTAAGGATTGATGGTTTAAGTGTTGAGGGTTTGAGGTTTAAGGGTTGAGGGTTTAAGGGTTTAGGGTTGAGGGTTTAGAGTTTAGGGTTTAAGGGATAAGGCTTTAAGGGTTGAGGATTTAAGGGTTGAGGGTTGAGGGATCAGGGGTTGAGGGTTTAGGGTTTAAGGGTTGAGGGATTAGGGTTTTTTAAGGGTTGAGGGTTGAGGGATTAGGGTTTAATGTATAATGTCGAGGGTTGAGGGTTGATGCTTTAGGGATAGGCTTTAGGGTTGAGGGTTAAGGGATTAGTATTTAAGGTTTAAGGGTTTAAGGCTTTAGGGTTTAAGGGTCAAGGGTTTAGGGTTTAAGGGTTGAGGGTTTAAGGGATTAGGGTTTAAAAGGGTTGAGGGTTAAGATATTAGGGTTTAAGGTATAGGGTTGATGTATTAGGGTTAAGGGTTTAATGTATAGGGTAGAGGGGTTGAGGTTGAGGTTTAAGGGTTGAGGGTTTAAGAGTTGAGGGTTGATATTAGGGTTGAGAGTTTAAAATATAGAGGTTGAGGGATTAGTGTTGAGGTTTGAGGGTTGAGAATTTAAGGTATAGGGTTGAGGGATTAGGGTTGAGTGTCTAATGTATGGGGTAGAGGGTTTAAGGGTTGAGGGTTTAGGGTTTAAGGGTTGAGGATTTAGGGATTAGGGTTGAGTGTATAATGTATAGGGTAGAAGGTTTACAATTGATGGTTGAGGGTTGAGGGATTAAGGGTTTAAGGTATAGGGTCGAGGGATTAGGGTTGAGGGTTTAATGAATAGGGTAGAGGGTAGAGGGTATAAGGGATTAAGGTTTTAAGGTATAGGGTCAAGGGATTAGGGTTGATGGTTTAATGTATAGGGTAGAGGGTAGAGGGTTGAGGGTTGAGGGTTTAAGGGTTGAGGGTGTAGGGTTGATGGATTATGGTTAAGGGTTGAGGGTATAGGGTTGAGGGTCCAATGTATAGGGTAGAGGTTAGAGAATTAAGGGTTGAGGGTTTAATGTATAGGGTAGAGGGTTGAGGGATTAAGGGATTGAGCATTTAAGGGTTGAGGTTGAGGTATAGGATTGAGGGTCCAATGTATAGGTGTAGAGGTTGAGGGATTGAGGGTTTAATTTCTAGGGTTGAGGGTTGAGGATTAATGGTTTAAGGGTTGAGGTATTAAGGGATTAAGGGTTGAGGGTTTAAGGGTTAAGGGACTAAGGGTTTAAGGGTTGAGGGATTAGGGTTGAGGGTTGAAGGATTAGGGTGGAGGTTTGAGGGATTAAGGGTTGAGGGTTGAGGGTTTAAGGGTTGAGGGATTAAGGGTTTAATGGTTGAGGGTTGAGGGTATAGGGTATAGGGTATAGGGTTGAGGGATTACGGGTTTAAGGGTTGAGGGTTTAAGGGTTGAGGGATTAAGGGTTTAAGGGTTGACGGTTTAGGGTTGAGGATTGAGGGATTAGGGTTGAGGGTTGAGGGATTAGGGTAGATGGTTGAGGGAATAAGGGTTTAAAGGTTGAGGGTTTAAGGGTTGAGGGATTAAGGGTTTAAGGGTTGAGGGATTAGGGTTGAGTGTTGAGGGTATCGGGTTGAGGGATTATAGTTTAGGGTCTAATGTATAGGGTAGAGGGTTGAGAATTGAGGGTTGATGGTTTAATGTATATGGTAGAGGGTTGAGGGATTAGGAGTTGAGGGTTTAGGGGTTGAGGGTTGAGGGTATAGAGTTGGTGGTATAGGGTTGAGGATATAGGGTTGATGGATTAGGGTAAAGGTTCCAATGTATAGGGTAGAGATTTGAGAATTGAGGGTTGAGGGTTTAATGTATAGAGTAGAGGGTTGAGTGATTAAGGGTTTAAGGGTTTAGGGTTTAAGGATTGAGGGACTAAGGGATTAAGGGTTGAGGGATTAGGGTATAGGGTTGAGGGAGAGGGTTTAAGGGTTGAGAGATTAGGGTTGAAGGTCCAATGTATAGGGTAGAGGGTTGAGGGATTAAGGGTTTAAAGGTTGAGTGATTAACGGTTTAAGGATTGAGGGATTAGGGTTGAGGGTTGAGGGATCAGGGTTGAGGGATTAAGGTTTTAAGGGTTGAGGGTTTAAGGGTTGAGGGATTAGGGTTGAGGGTTGAGGGTATAGGGTTGATTGTATAGGGTTGATGGAATAGGGTTGAGGGATTAGGGTATAGGGTTAAGGGTATAGGGTTAAGGGTATAGGCTTGAGGGTATAGGCTTGAGGGTATAGAGTTAAGGGATTAGGGTTGAGGGATTATGGTTGAGGGTTGAGGGATTAGGGTAGAGGGTTGAGGTATTAACGGTTTAAGGGTTGAGGGATTAGGGTTAAGGGTTGAAGGTATAGGGTTGAGGGTTTAATGTATAGGGTAGAGAGTAGAAGGTTGAGGGTTTAAGGGATTAAGGGTTTAAGGGTTTAAGGTATAGGGTCAAGGGATTAGGGTTGAGGGTTTAATGTAGAGGGTAGAGGGTAGAGGGTAGAGGTTTTAAGGGTTTAATGGTTGAGGGTGTAGGGTTGAGGGATCATGGTTAAGGGTTGAAGGTATAGGGTTGAGGATCCAATGTATAGGAGAGAGGTTTGAAAATTGAGGGTTGAGTGATTAAGGGGTTGAGGGTTTAAGGGTTGAGGGTTGAGGGTCCAATGTATATGGTAGAGGATTGAGAATTGAGGGTTTAATGTATAGGGTAGAGGGTTGAGGGATTAAGGTTTTAAGGATTGATGGTTTAAGTGTTGAGGGATTAAGGGATTAAGGGTTGAGGGTTTAAGGGTTGAGGGACTAAGGGTTTAAGGGTTGAGGGATTAGGGTTGAGGGTTAAGGGATTAGGGTAGAGGGTAGAGGGATTAAGGGTTTAAGGGTTGAGGGATTAAGGGTTTAAGGGTTGAGAGTTGAGGGTATAGGGTTGAGGGTTTAGGGTTTAGGGTTGAGGGTTGAGGGTTTAGGGTTGAGGGATTAGGGTTGAGGTATTAGGGTTTAGGGTCTAATATATAGTGTATAGGGTTGAGAATTGAGGGTTGAGGGTTTAATGTATAGGGTAGAGTGTTTAGGGATTAAGGGATTGAGGGTTTAAGGGTTGAGGGATTAGGGTTGAGGTTTCAATGCATAGGGTAGAGGTTTGAGAATTAAGGGTTGAGGGTTTAATGTAGAGGATAGAGGATTGAGGGATTAAGGGTTGAGGGATTAGGGTTGAAAGGATTAGGGTTGAGGGTTTAAGAGTTGAGGGATTAAGATTTGAAGGGTTGAGGGATTAGGGTTGATGGCATAGGTTTGAGGGATTAGGGTTTAGGGTCCAATGTATAGGGTAGAGGGTTGGGGGATTAAGGGGTTGAGGGTATAGAGTTGAGGGTATAGGGTTGAGGGTCCAATATATAGGGTAGAGGATTGGGAATTGAGGGTTGAGGGTTTAATTTATAGGGTAGAGGTTTTAGTGATTAAGGGTTTAAGGGTTGAGGGTATAGGGTTGAGAGATTAGGGTTGATTATATAGGGTTTAGGGATTAGGTTTGGGGGATTAGGGTTTAGGGTCCAATGTATAGGATAGAGTGTTGAGGGTTTAATGCATAGGGTAGAGGGTTGAGGGATTAAGGGGTTGAGGGTTTAAGGGTTGAGGGTAAATGGTTGAGAGATTAGGGTTGAGGGTCCAATGTAGAGGGCAGAGGTTTTAGAATTGAGGGTTGAGAGTTTAATGTATAGGGTAGAGGGTTGAGGGATTAAAGGTTTAAGGGTTGAGTGATTAAGGGTTTAAGGGTTGAGGTATTAGGGTTGAGGGTTGAGGGATTAAGGGTTTAAGTTTTGAGGGATTGAGGGATTAGGGTTGAGGGTTGAGGGTTGAGAAGGTTTAAGGTTTAGAGTTGAGGGTATAGGGTTGAGGGATTAGGGTTAAGGGTTGAGGGATTAAGGAGTTTATTGGGTTTAAGGGTTAAGGGTTAAGGGATTAGGATTTAAAGGTTTAAGGGTTGAGGGTCAAGAGGGATTAGGGTTTAAGGTATAGTGTCAAGGGTTGAGTGTTTAGGGGTATGGTTTAGGGTTTAAGGTTTAAGGGTTGAGGGTTGAGGGTTTAGGGATAGGGTTTATGGTTGAGGGTTAATGGATTAGGGCTTAAGGGTTGAGGATTTAAGGGTCAAGGTTTTTGGTTTTAAGGGAATAGGGTTTAAGGGTTGAGGGTTAATGTACAGGCTTGAGCGTATAAGGAATTATGGTGAAACTTTATATGACACACAAAATGAGACATACATAACAATTAGAAGATGCCATAATTGGTCAAAGAAAAGTCTCATTGATGTACCTCAACCCAAGCCCATGTTGACACATGATAAGAGTTAGGAAACCTTTACGAAATCAACTTTTTCATAATGCGAGACCGTTTTTAAGAAGTTGAAATATGGTCATTTTTAGAGCAAGCTAAAATGTGTTCATGTTATAACGTGCTCCTGTTATAACACGAGAATGTTTTGTATTTCTCTAAAAATGGTAAAATAGCTAGGACACCTATGATCTAGAACCACATGCTTTGTTATTCTCTTGCATCTATGCGTGATCCGACAAAAAAATGCTTTTTGATGCTGTTGGGAAAAACACATGCAATTTTTATACATTCCACCACCTTTGCATCAGCTTTCCACCACCTTTTTCTGGTTTTCCAACTTAGGAAGGAGAAAATAACTAAGTTTTTACATCAAATTTGATTATATCAACTCAATTTTTAATGTTTGTAGTGTTGCAATGTTAATTATGATTGAATTGTTATAATTTAACATTATGCATGTTGGTTAATTGTATAGTTTTTAGTAATTATATTAGAGTTATATACAATTGAATGTTGAAAAGGAAGCAAGTTTGTGAAAAGCTCAAATTGTTGAGGAGTTTGATGCAAGAAGAAAAAAATTCTACACATAATTGGGTAGTTTCTCCATTCAAATCTCCATTTTTAAGGTATGTCAAGTCCTTATACATGTCCTTTACATTTTCCTTCATTTTCTTATGTTTCTTAATCACTTCTCATCATATATGCTTAATACAATGCTTTGATTTTGTTATCATGTTGATTTTGGGATTAGATTTTGCTAAGTATTCAAAATTATGAGTGCTCAACATACATAGCCTTAATCAAATGCATTAGATTTTGTTAAGGGATTAGATTAGATTTTATTAAAATGCATATTCCAAGTTCATCATTGTTTGTTTTTACTTTTTGACATCTATGAGCATTCAAGGGGGGTTCCATTTAAAATTTTCATTAAAACCTTAGCCCCTCTTAGAAAATTTAACCAAGAAAATTCTTCACTCTTTGTAGTGGCTTGGCTGCTCTTATAGTATCATGCAGCTCTTGGGAAACCAAAAAAATCATGGTTTGTATTGCTGCAATATCCACATAGTTTCTTCCTTTCTTCCCTTCTATAACCTTAATCTCTTCCTCTATAATATCCTCCACTAAACTCATTGCAGTAGGATATGTTGTCATTATATTCTTCTCTATAACTAGTAGAAGCTATGTCTTTAGGGAGTTTTGTTACCGCATTTTGAACCGAGTATATGTCATTGATATCTCCATTTGGGTTATTGATGCCCACAATTTGTTTTTAAAGAGCTCCTTTTTCCAATCCTTTAGCCCTTGCCATAACCTTGTGGAAAAGGTTCACTATTTTTGCATTTGTGTTTCCCCTAGGGTTTATACTCCTCTTCATCTCTTGACTAAAACAATAGTGAAGAGCAATCATCCATCTTAGGATCATCCCACTTTTCACAAAGACCACAAAAAATAGTTTTTAACCTCCTTGAAGGCTCCCTTTATTGCAACATTTCCCTCATCTTCTTCATACTCTCTAAAGTAATCGCTGCAAACTTTTTGTCAAACCCTCTATGGTTGGGAAACAACTTCAATTTCACACCAAACTAGAAAAATTTAATTATAGATGATAAATAATCCAAATAAAAATGGTGGTTAAGGTCTCATATGAAATGTGCAACCAACTTAAGACCCTTTGAAATGGTCTGATATGAAATGTGCAGCAGCTTAAAAATTGACTAATATGCATATTTTCAGACCTACAATATTCAAGTTTTGTTTGTAAACAATGAATTTATAGCTGCCATATGCTTGGAAACAATGAATGCATAACTCCCATATGTTGTAGGAATCTCATATGGTGAATATCTAGCAATTTTGGTGGCTAGAGATGAAAGGAAATATTCCATGAAGGTTGCACAATGTTAATAGTGTTCTTATGCATTAGGATTGATGACATTATCTATGTGTAATTGATTATAAGGATTTTATGTCAATCATCCAATACCATGCATGCTATTTAGTCTTATGGTGTGTCCTAGTGCACTTATGTCTAGTGTGTAATTGATCTAATTGCATATGTCATATATGGTGTGCATTAAGGTTGAATGAATTAGTATCTTTTGATTTTCATGCCTTTTGAGTGAACCTTCCATCATGAATTATGTGCATCAAACTCCTACATTATGTGTCTAGTGTGCTTAACCATGCATCATGGTTAGCAATATTTATGATACTATGTTTTGATTGTATGAGTTTTATTTTTAGTTTTAATGGTGTATATGTGATTGAGTTGTATAGGTTTTATTTGAATTTCATTGAGATTGTATGGATTTTGTTTGAAGGTTGCATCAAAATCCTACCACGTGTTCTTAGTGCACTTGTCTATTCATCATGGTTGAGTGACATTTACTCTTCTACATGATGATTGTATGGATTTTTTATGAAGGGTTGAATGACATATATTTCATTTATTTGTATGGATTCATTTTTTAGGAACTAATATTTATCTCTTTTTCATGCTATAGATAAAATTCTTCATCATGTAGAGGAAACGATCAAGGATTAAACCAACACAAGAAGAGCAAGAAGCTAAGAATGCAAATAAAGCAAAGGGTATGAGGAAAATTCGGAGAAGAGGAAATCGGTGATGATAGAAGAAGACATTCCAATTGAAGAGGAACATGAACCATCAATGAGAGATATGGTATTGGTGGCACAAATGGAATGAATGCAAAACCTTCGTGCAATGAAAGATTTGAATCCCATAGTTGGAGACACATCCTCTATCGCAAGTCAAGATGGAGGGACACCATCTACCACATATCAAGTTGAAAGTACATCATCACTCGCACATGAAGAAGGAGGTGAGAATATTTTGCAACCAATGGAAGATAAAATTCCAAAATGCACTTGTAAAAGACATGCTCATAAGATTTGGAGAGTGTTCTTTGAAAAATTAAATGATATTGGAAGATGTCAACTATTTTTTGAAATGATGTCAAGTATAAAGTATAGATCCATCACGAAGATTCTTGGGTTGAGAACATCGAAGGCTTCAAGTGAAAAATCTATTGTGAAGAATCTAATGAGTGCATATGAGAGTGTGGGTAACACCACATAGACAAAAGATAGAAATGCCACACAATGTGTCATTACATTGAAAATAGTAAGTAATCAAACGAAGAAAGCTCATCTCATTATAAAGACAAGTCAAGCATTGAGAATAAATATAAAAACTTTATCAAGAGCCATTGGAAGGTGCCAAATAATTGAGGACACCAATGACAATGAGTTATGGGAATTCTTGGGGAGACTACCATAAAAGATAAACCAATTGTTGAAGCATTGAGATCGCTAATTGGAGACTTTTGGAAGAATTACACTAGGGTATCTTTGAATCAAAGGGATGTGGTGAGAAGGAGAATTGGTAGTCGAAACTGTGAGCCACATCCAAAGCATTTTTTGGATATGACTCAAACACAACTTTTTTAGTAAATTTTTAGAGATGTATCCTTAAGTTAAAAAATTTCAAAGATATTTTGAAATGCTAAAGCCCTTCTATGTCAAAATAAATCACAAATACACTACTTGTTGTTGTAGAGCACATATTGAATTTTCTAACCATTTTGATGTTTATCGGTCTATATGTTTAGATTTGCATACTAGCAATGTTTTGTAGGACTGTGGCATACATGCCCCACCTACATCTTCAAAAGACTTCATATCAACAATTTTATGTGAAAGAGAGGAAGGTCAATTATTCTACAGGAAATTATGCTTGGATGGCACATGTCAGCATTGTGGTGGCTTGCAACATATCCCAATATGTGAACATATGGAAAGTACACATGCAGTTGAAAATGAATTAGTAGAATTCGAAAAGTATTAAATAGTGGCATACAATACAAAAGATGACAAAGAAGAAAAAAGGTGTGATTTGGTTATTCAAAAGATTCTAGTGTATCAATTTATGTCTACGTTTCATGATAGTATAGTGGTGAGTATGCAAGGAATACCCATAGAGCTCGATGGTTGGAATTGCAACTCAAGTTATGCAAGAAAACATTTCCACTTTGTAGCATTGTTCCAGTCGTCAAATTTGTAGAGAACTATAGTCTATAGCCACAACATGAGGTGCAATAACAATATTACAACTCCACATAGGTTTCTATATTTGTGCACATAGAATTGATCCATGCCAATGATAGTAAAAAGAATGACACAAATATTATAAGGGAGTATCATTTTTATATTAGTGATGACCGCACACATTCTATAGAGTTTGTGCAAGGTTGCTTTCAGGTGTTCTACCATGATTTGGCTAGAAGGGGCATATCATTTAGTCAACATATCATACGGTCGGATAAATATGCATCACAATTCAAGAACTCATGGATGTTCTATTTGGTTGAGCAGGATGCATAGTATTACAGGGCATAAGTGGAACTTTTGAGAGGTCAGGCATGGAAAGGAGGAGCATGATGGTGTAAGAGCATGTATCAAAAGAGCCATAGAACAAGAAGAGTTAAAGTATAAAGACAATGGGAAGTTGATAGATGCAAAATCAATTGTCGAGTGGTATAATGCTTTCATGGGTCCAGGTAATGAAGGTAAGTCTTCAGTTCATAGATTTTTTTGGTTGATAGATGATACTAACATTGCACAATATGAGGATTTTTGTACATTGATAGGATCGAGTGAGCTACAAATTTTCAAAATATCTAATACAGGTTCATGGAGTATCCATATGTGGAAGATGGCATGCTTTTGTTCTTCATGTACAATATAAGCCTAAAATGAGTGCGAGTCAAAGGAGTGGGTTGACGAATGGTGATTACGTTTCTTAGCCCACTTGACACATATCAACTTTTGACGACACTAGAACTGACAAAGATGGAATCATCAGTTGACTTTGATCACATATCAGATCTAGTTCAACTAGGTAATTGTATAAGAGTAAAATTGCACCCTTGCAATTTCACCTATGTATTTTCATCCACTTTAGTGTCCACTCCCTTAGCATCTTGAGTAGGCTCATTTTATCCCTTGCATCAACCTTTTTCCTCTCAAGATGCTCTAGCACCCCTTTTTCAGCAACTACCCTTGTGTATCAACTTTGCACTAGACTTTGTGCCTTTCCTGTTCGTGTCATTTGCAGCATGATGTGTCTGGACATTAGCGCGTTATGCGGATGTCTGCGCTCCACACTAGCGTCATGTGACATGTAAACACTTAGACGACTGTTTTCGAGCATGTTATCCACTTGGCAGCTAGGATTATCGGTGGAAATGGCTCGAGATTCTTTTTAACCACCCGTGAAGCTTCTTCTCTTCCTTTTTAATTCATTCTTTCCATCCATTTGCAAGTTCTAAGTCCATCCAATTCTTGCTAGAATTTTTCTAGCTTCATACTAGCTTTTAGTCTCACTCCATCACTTGCTTGTAGCTTGTTGTAGCAACTTTTAGCTCTCTCAAGCTCTCTTCTCAACAACTTTGCAACTTCATCCCCTCCACTTCATGCTTGTGAGCATCTTGGGATTCCATATCCCCTACTATTTGCAAACTTACTTGGTGATATGGGTTCTCCTACTCGAGCAGGGTTTTCTTTTATCAACTCTTTTGTGATACGGGTTCTCCTCCTTGAGTGGGGTTTTCTTTTATCACACGCTTATTTGTGGCACGGGTTCTACTCCTAAGTGGTTTTTTCTTTCACCACACACTTATTTCATCATACTCTTTGTCTTCTTGGCTGTTCGTGGAGGTGGGAACACCAAAATGGGGGTTTGACTGAGGAAAACCCCTATACAACCCCAACATTCTCTCCAAATATCACGCTTGTAGGTTTTGAAGACATTTGTTCAGTGGAGCCCTCGTCACTAGCATGGTTGTAAGTATTTCTTTCCTTTCTTCTTCTTATCTTTATTAGTTTTACTTCATTCTATTTTGGTTCTGTCACTTTCTTGCACTTTAAGATTTCTTAGCAATTCGAGTAGAAGTAGCCAGTTAAGCATTTTCTGTGGTAAACTCGGTCTCTGGTCCATACGAGATGCTAGCGTGTCATGCTATCATCCACTTTTTGCGCTAACGTCCTTTGGTCGAGAGCCTGTTAGTTTGTCCAAAAGATCTCTATGACCTGCTCTTTCGGATTTTTTAACTCCGCTGTTGTTCCATTGAGGTAATATATGGCAGTTCGCCCCGTGAGGATCTCTGAATGAAGAGAACTCGTGAGTAGCGAATCCCCCTATATCACATTTTGTTGAACCCGACATGAAGAACATTGTTCTTCGAAAAAGCTGTAAATGGATTTAATATATTCTTTTATTAGTTCTGTATCTAATATTATCCAAAATATTAATGATATTCCATTCAATGCATGTGATGGTGACTTGGCTCTGCCCATGTCACTCGGTATCTTTGATCCTTCTCATGAGGTTCCTCTTGTTTCAGAGGATGTCTTGTTGCAAGAAGATGAAATCATTGATACCTTTCTTAATGTTACTCTACCTTCTACTCATTCCAATGCACTCTCCCCTAGAGATGATGCATTTGTGAATGACGAAGCTCCCTCTCCTTCCAATGCACTCTCTTCTGAAGATGATGCATTTACAAATGATGAATCTCATCTTTATTCCAATGCACTCTCTTCTAGAGATGTATGTGTGAATGATGAACCTCATTCGACATTTGATTCTCCTTGGGTCAATGTTGAGAATGTCCCTTCAAATAACCATTCCACATTTGATCTTGTTTGGATTGATGTTGAGAATATGTATTCAAGTAATAGTCCAACTAGCTGTAATAAGTCTGTAAATGTGGTAGATGTCTCTGTTGCCCCCCAAGGGCCTAAGAGACCGATCATTCATGGGACTCTAGCTAGTCCTGCTCCTAAAAGTATTTGTGCTATCGATGGTGTTCCATTAAATAGCAGATCTCCTGACCCTCCTAAGGCTCCCTCTTACAGAGCGGTAGCCTATACTTATGAGAATAATACGAGTAAACAACCAAGACTTCCTCAAATCTTAAACCTATGACTAAAGCACCTAGTGGTAACGATCTTTCCAAGCAACCTTGCGTTACTCTGGATAAGATATCACTGTGGGATTTGCTTCGGTCTGCCCCAGTTTATCAGGGTATGCTTCACAAATCTTTGCAAAATATCCTCTTGCCTTCTTCTGTCAGGCCAGTAGATGCTAATGCGTTGATGGTGTATATTCATGTGGGTTCGCCAAACATTACGTTATATCCGCAGGGGCTCCCGCCTCCAGAAGTACAGGAGAAAGCAGATCCTCTAATGATTATAGTCAACATTAATAAGATAGGCATTATACATACTCTCATTGATGTTGGTTCGACACTCAATGTATGTAGTATTGCTCTATTGCATAAAAATAATATTGACCCATCCTCTCTTAATACTTCTTCTCTTGTCCTCTGTGGGTTCGATAATGTCGGTCGATGATCCCTAGGAATGATAGTCTTGCCTTTGAGATTGGGACCTATTACTGTTCCTACCCTTGTATACATCATGGAAGAAAAGTTACCATGTAACCTTCTTCTTGGTAGACTGTGGATTCACGCTATGGGTGTAGTCTTGTCTACCTTGCATAAATCTATTAAGTTTGTGTAACAATCAGGTGGTCACAATTAAGGATGACCCTGAGGCTATGTACCTATGTGAGATGGCGGCTACTGGTCGAGGTTCAGTTGTGCCTACTCTTATTCCTTCAGTATCTTCTAGTGTGTCGATGTTTACCTTGACAATACCTGCTACAAAGGATACTCTCGAGGTAAACATCCCTAAAGAAGATCTCTCTGAAGCAAGGAATCCTAAGTGTGATCCTTCTACATCTTCTCAAAGGAATGCATGTCTTGGTGATGATCAGGGACCTTTAGGCTTTACACATTCCTTCATTGGAGAATATAAAGTCGACTCGATCCACTTAGACCTTTTGACAACATCATCCACACCTACTATCAAAGACTATTATTCTTTTGTATTGTGGGGTAGTGTGAGCAATAATTGTAATATCCTTAGTGTTGATCCTCCTGAGGCAGAGGATTATGCTTTGGCTAAAGAAGATAGTGTTGACAGTCCTGTTAGAAAGAATGATAGCGATCCCATAGAAGAGTGTGATCCTTGTTGTTGGGATAATGATCTTTATAAGGATCTGCCTTCTTTTCAAGACCTACAAACATGTTATGGCCCTGGCTTCAAGCTTGTCTCTAAATATGGTTATGAGCGTAAAGGTTGTGGGCATAATGAACAAGGCATTCAGGTCCCTATAGAGTTTGCACCCCGTAAGCATAATTTGGGTCTTGTTTGCTCAAAGGAACGATCTAAACGGAAGCCATGGCTGAGTGACAAGAACTCTTTTCAACCTTGTTCTGTTGAAAAGATTCTTCCTCCATTGTATTCTATCTTCGTGCCTTCTTCTTCTTCTTGTAGGAATTCAAGCCTTTCTCCATGAGAGAAAGAGTTGCTTCCTGCTCCTCATCCTTTGTCTAAGCAAGAGCGTATTTTGTCGCGGCTTCTAAAAGCCCGCTTAATCACTCTCCCTTCTACACACAAGAAATCTCATGGACATGATAAACATTATTTTTGCACATACCATCAAGCACTTGGTCATTCCACTAGTGAATGTAAAGTGTTGAAGGATAAAATACAACGTAGTGAATCAGGTGCCATCAAACTTCCATTTGATTGATGTACCTGCCTCTACTTTGCTTGGCAAGTGATATTGAGGTTTACCTCTATCTTGTCTGAAGTATTTTGCATGGTTCTCCTCCCCTATATGTTGGGGGAAGTGATAACTTGTTACAGAGATGTGTGTCCTTCTTAAGGACCCCTCTCTTCGCGTCATATCTTTCAACTGAAGCATCCTTTGAGTGGACCCCTTCTCTCTTTTGAAGGGTTTACGAGGGACCTCCTTGAAGTCCTTTCTTTCGAATGGACTCTTCTCATCTAGCTTGGGGGCAGTCTGACTAGATCTCGCCTTTCAAAAAGTGTGTCCCTTGAGTGGACCCCTCTTCTTACGTTGGGTTCCCAAGGGATCCCTTTGAAAGTTTTATGGTCTGCGTGACCGGCCACTTTAGACATATGCTATCTGCGGGTAGACATGTCACCACTTTTAGATGCGTCCTATCTGCGGATAGACGTATCGACACTTTAAAAATGTTCTATCTACGGGTAGACATGTCACCGCTTTTAGATGCGTCCTATCTATGGGTAGACGTATCGATGCTTTAGACATGTTCTATCTACAAATAGATGTGTCACCGCTTTTAGATGCGTCCTATTTGTGGGTAGATGTATCGACACTTCAGACATGTTCTAGTTGCGGGTAGACATGTCGCCGCTTCTTGACTTTGCGGAGTTTGCTTCCTTGAGGTTTCTTTCATGTGAGAGTTCTTGAAGGATACATTCCTTACAGGTTTACGGGTTTGTAAGGCGCTTTCATCCTTACTTGGTGATACAGGTTCTCCTCCTTGAGTGAGGTTTGATTTTATCACTTCTTTTGTGGTGTGGGTTCTACTCCTGAGCGGGTTTTTCTTTCACCATGCACTTTTTGGTGATACGGGTTTCCTCCTCGAGCAGGGTTTTCTTTTATCACCTCTTTTGTGGTGTGGGTTCTACTCCTAAGCGAGTTTTTCTTTCACCACACACTTTGTTCATTGCTCTTATCTCTTGTATATATCGGATCAAAGATATGCGCCTTCTTCATCCTGAATATATACTCCTCCTTCCTTCATCTTAAAATTGTTCTATGTATTATTTGGGGATGATGCATAGTACAGAGACAACCTTTTTCATCGAGGTCTCTTTACTTTGGTAACTGGAATCCTTTATCTTTTTATGATCTGACGTTGCTATCTAGTGCAGGTTTTTCTTGTCTAATGTATTGGTTTTGTAGATAATAAGCCTGGGGACATACTTCTATGGTTCGAAGAATTATCTACTTCCTCTACAGTATCCTTTTGGCATATGATGTTATTTATGTTTAATAGATTTCCTTTAGCGTGCATATTAATGTAGATTCATATGCCCGCTAAAGTGGGGGAAAAAATGTATAAGAGTAAAATTGCACCCTTGCAATTTCACCTATGTATTTGCATCCACTTTAGTGTCCACTCCCTTAGCATCTTGAGTAGGCTCATTTTATCCCTTGCATCAACCTTTTTCCTCTCAAAATGCTCTAGAACCCCTTTTTCAACAGCCACCCTTGTGTATCAACTTTGCATTGGAATTTGTGCCTTTCTCGTTCGCGTCGTTTGCAGCGTGACATGTCCAGACATTAGCGTGTTGCGCGGACGTCTGCACATTTTTCTAGTGTCCTATGATGTGTAAACACTTAGACGACTGTTTTCAAGCATGTTTTCCACTTGGCAGCTAGGATTGTCATTGGAAATGACTCGAGATTCTCTATAACCGCCCGGGAAGCTTCTTCTCTTCCTTTTTAATTCATTCTTTCCATCCATTTGCAAGTTCTAAGTCCATCCAAGTCTTGCTAGCATTTTTCTAGCTTCATACTAGCTTTTAGTCTCACTCCATCACTTGCTTGTAGCTTGTTGTAGCAGCTTTTAGCTCTCTCAAGCTCTCTTCTCAACAACTTTGCAACTTCATCCCCTCCACTTCATGCTCGTGAGCATCTTAAGATTCCATATCCCCTACTATTTGCAAACTTACTTGGTGATACAAGTTCTCCTCCTCGAGCGGGGTTCTTTTATCACCTCTTTTGTGATACGGGTTCTCCTCCTTGAGCAAGGTTTTCTTTTATCACACGCTTATTCATGGTGCGGGTTCTACTCCTAAGCGGGTTTTTCTTTCACCACACGCTTTGTTCATCATACTCTTTGTCTTCTTGGCTATCTGTGTAGGTGGGAACACCAAAACGGGGGTTTGACTGAGGCAAACCCCTATACAGCCCCAACATTCTCTCCAGATATCACACTCGTAGGTTTTGAAGACATTTGTTCAGTGGAGGCCTCGTCACCCACGTGGTTGTAAGTATTTCTTTCCTTTCTTCTTCTTATCTTTATTAGTTTTACTTCATTCTATTTCGGTTCTGTAACTTTCTTGCACTTTAAGATTTCTTAGCAGTTCGAGAAGAAGTAGCCACTTAATCATTTTTTGTGGTAAACTCGGTCTTTGGTTCATACGAGACACCAACGCACCTCTGAGACGCCAGTGCGCTGCATTGTAGCCCGCTTTCTACATTGACGTCCTTTGGCCGAGAGCCTGTCAGTTTGTCCAGAAGATCTCTGTGACCTGCTCTTTTAGATTTTGTAACTCCGCTGCTGTTCCATTGAGGTAATATAGGGCAGTTCACCCCGTGAGGATCTCTAAACGAAGAGAACTCGTGAGTAGCGAATCCCCCTATATTATAGTAATATATCTACTTGCATTGTTTTTGAAATTCCTATTGTTATTTTACTTTGTAGTGTTTTTGTAATGTTGACTAAATTGATCTAATTTGCTACACATATCAATGAAGGGCATTTTTATATAGTTATTGCAGACGAAGACAATGAAGAGGGAACAAATTATTACTTGTGTCATTGTATTGAGGCTAGAAATAAATTGGAGGCTGCAGTTACAGATGGAGAAAATATCAAATACCCTACAGGCTCGGTGGTTGTTATTGGAACATGGCTTAGAAGGTACCCACATAAGAGTGTTAATGTTTGGATGTTTCAGGACTTTGACACGCATCAAAAGATTCTTCATTACTCAAACCTTGTCGTGGTATCCAATGTTCATTTGATCAAATATGGGGTAGACCTTTGGGTAAATGTAAGAAGATGAGTCCACGAAACGTGGAAGTTTTTTCCTTAGGCAAAAAAATGAAATCAGCTTGCAAAAAATGAGATCCCGATTTTTAATAAATGGGATCTTGTTTAGCTTCGGGATCCCGAGCCTAAATTTAAAAAATGGGATCCCATTTTGAAAATTTTCCAAAAATAGAAATTTACAAAAAGGGCAAGTTTTCAAAATGGGATCCTGTTTTGAAAACTTTCATTGGAAACTTTCAATTTTTGAAAAAAATCCATTTTCAGAAAGTTTTCAAAACAAAATCTCGTTTTGAAAACTTTTTGAAAATGGAAACTTTCCATTTTTAGCAATTTTCAAAACAACATCTCGTTCATTTCGTAGAACCATAAAAAAATAAAAATTATGCAATGGGATCGTTTTTTAAAATATGAATTTTTGGTCAGGTTTTTGGCTTGTTTTTTGGTTTAGGATATGGCTTGGGGACCCAAACCTAAGCTTTGGACCTGGTTTGACCTGCAACTTGAAAGTCATGTTAATGTCACAGGAAAATAGTGACTTTGGACATATGTTTGAAGACCTATTTTGCAATTTTTTTTTACAAAATTAAAACCCATTATAGATGAGACAGTGCAAATTCCAAATATGTAATTTTTTTTACAATTTGATAAATTTTTTTATTTTTCAATTAATTTCTAATGAAATTAGTCCATAAACTTGAATTATCAGGGTTTTTTAGTATTTTAATAACTTTTTATTAAAATATTTTTTTGTAAAATGAATTGCACCAAAACGTACTTTAGAAAATTCTTTTCAATTTGAAAAAAAAAAATTTGATAAGTTTAGGTCATGTTATGCATGACATACACGATTTTTCAAAACAACAAATATGGCCAATAAAAATTTAACAAAAAAATATTCAATAAAAAATTACAAAAAAAATCAAAAAACGTGCTTCAGTGAGTTACAAATCTTTTCCCAAAAGGATTTAGAAAAATATGATTGTTTAGGTCAAAAAATGGATGACGTACATGTGCATGGTATGGTAAAAAAAAGTGACTTTTAAACAGTGGTTTTTAGAAATGCCTATTGAAAACCAATTTTTATCATCTGGGTATTGAAATAGATTACATATTTGGAAATTAGACTCCGAGTACTATATTTTATGATTAGTGACTTTTTTTAAGATTACATCTCTAAGTGCTTCAAATTTTAAGGTTAAATGTGACAAATTCTGAAAATCAGGGAAAACACTTCC
>VDFB02365532.1:0-26382 GCA_007258455.2 Sequoia sempervirens
ATTTAGCAACATATCCAAGTTCTTGATTGTTGCATGCATAATCAGAGTTTCCCTCAATGCACTCAGTGCAAAAACAAGAGTAATCCCTTGTTTCTAATATCCATCGATGGCAATTATCTGAACTCTAACACAATGCAAAGATCTTGTTTTTTCTACCCTCTTGCATCCATGCATCGATCTTCTATCCACGCCTAGATACATATGTACAACAAAAAAATTATGTGAACAAATATGTATATATATTTTAAATTTAAATAAATTCAAATTTTTGATTTAATGTAATTTATACATACCTGATATCTCCCAAAACACTCAATGTGGAATGTGTCGGTTTGTTCTTGAAGATGTGCCGACCACATTTGATGCAAAGTGTTTCTTACACCATTCAACAACATCATGTGCATTGCCTAGACGATCTTCTGGATAACTCATTTGATGCTTTCTTAAAGCTCATTTGATGCAAGCTCTTGCTCCATCATGCTCACCCTTTCCATGTCCACTCTTAAAAAAACTCCAAACATGTGGTATTTTGTAGATTTTATGATATCTACAAAGTGCATAGAATGGTCGTGAAGATTTGAATTATGCCGCACATCCATTTGACCATACAAAATGATTTTCAAATTTGACACCCCTACTTCTCAAATTCTCAAAAAATATTGTAAAGCAATGTTGGACAAAAAGTGTGTCATGCTCTTTATCATCACTAATATAAAAGTGATATTCTTTTTAATGACTCATTCTTAATCTGTACTCTCAACACCATCCAATTAGATTGTGCATGTCGATGCTTACCACATGAACCATAATAGTGATCTGCTTTGAAAAGTAATACTCGTTGAATCTCCTTTTGATGTACAAAGGCGTAATTTTCTGCAAAGTCAACTATTGATAGAACTATTCCATGTTGGAAAGTATCTCTCAATGTTTGGAATTGTTGTGTTTGCCACTTAGAAAAAAAGGAATGATGTATGTATGGTCGTATCAATTTTTGAAAACCTTCCATAAATTTTTCAATGGGAATCTCCTCTTCTACATAGATCAACCTTGTAGTTCTTTCCCAAAATTTGTTTGCAACTTTATACTTGTACATTATTAGATAAAATATGTGAATAAGTAATAAACCGCACAATCAATGAAACATTACATTAAAGAGAATCCAAATAACAATCTAATCAAATTGAAACAAATAAACTCTAAAAATAGTACTTACCTCTTGCAATTTACTGCCTTTGTTAGGTCACTACCCTCAATTCTTGAAGGAAATTTAGCTAAATTTCCACATGTGTCCTAAAATTCCTTTTATGTTGGCCCTGAGGGGTCCATTTTCATGATCACATAATATAGACTTTATGAACAAACTTGCACATTTTAGGAGTTGCATTTTTGAAACCCACATATTTCTTCTCTCATCTTTTGAAACACTTGATAGTAGAGATCAAATTCAATATGATAGCGACAACAACAAGTTTCAAAAAACTTGTTTATCTTCACATAATATGGCTTTAACCTTTGAAACATTGTTTGCCCAATCTTTATATGAGGATATGCATTACAAAATTTCATATACATCTCAAATTGTGTTATGTCTAGCCAATGTTTGATATGATTTTCATAAATACTAGGTCCAATCCTGTATCTCATAACATCTCTAGTATTTGATGATTGACGAGTCTGATCATGCCAAAAACCTGAGACCAAGTTCCTAACAACATCTTCAATCCTGTCAGAATGGGGAGCTCTACACATAATTGCCCAATTGGCTTCTAAACTCTCATCCAAAAAATTTCTCTTTTTCTCATATTTTATCAATGTGGTTCTACTATAACCAATTTCAATTGAAAGTGTTGACATTTTTCTTTTTCTTGCTATATCTTGATGTAAAATAGATGTCAACATCACCCTTCTTGTAGTGGCCTTATCCACAGTTCGAGATCCTTTCCCAATGGAATATAAACCCTTTTTAACATTTTGAACAATATCCTTTTGTAATCCCATACATTTCTTCTTATTTGATGATGAATGGACACCCAACAATTGTAATGACTCTTTGAGCTCATCACGAAGAAGTAAACGTGATAACAATTGGGTTTTTTCAATTGTATCAAGATGATTGAAATGATGATTGATCACTCCATTTACATATTTAGTCATTGAACTCTTTCTCTTAGTATAAGGTTGGTTGGCATAATATTTGAGTTTCTCCATATCCATTTCAAGTAAATGATCTAAATTTCTATGAGAAATTTATTTCCCCACCTTCTCAACTAGTTTTATATGCTCATCCATACCAGTAGGAGGAAGTGATCCTGACCCCTCTCCAACATGCATTGTTTGAACTTGTGCCTCCTCCCTATCTTCAAGGACCATGCATTCTTGAGAGGATTCATTTGATCCAATGTCTAGATTTGGCTCGACTTAAGCATGAAAACTTCCTGCTTGTTGAGCCCTTCCTACACATGTGTCACAAAATATTTTGCAAACAAAAGTGAGAGATGATGTTAAATATATAAGTGAAGTTTATGTATGCAAGCAAACAAATTGATAAAACATGATGAGCCATAAGTGAGAGAAGTTTGTGCTATTTTTATATGCTCATCCATACCAATAGAAGGAAGTGATCTTGACCCCTCTCCAACAAGCATTGTTTGAACTTGGGTCTCCTCCCTAACTTCAAGGTCCATGTGTTCTTCAATGGATTTGTTTGATCCAATATCTAGATTTGGCGACTCGGCAGAGGGAATCCTAGAGCATAAAACATAAAATAATTTGAGAACATTGAAGTGATGAAAATAAAATACTTGAAAGACACAAAACAAAATATTGAAACAAAAAGAATTGGCTTAAGGAATTGGAGTCAAAGATCATATAAACATTACAACTTGCTGATACAGATGACTTGAGGATTTTTTAAGAGGCATTTATAGTCATTCATATTGCAATGATGGTTGAAACCTTCAAAAGTAAAAGTCATAAACACACACTTGAGAGTAAGAGAGAGAAGAAACAAGCATGTACCTTGTTTCTTTCTATGATAATTTCCAAGTTTTGATCACGCCTCTTTTGTTCTTCTTCTTTTGACAATTTTCGTTGAGATGCATTTTTTCTTTTTCTTTGTTGTCCCATTTTCTTCTTCAACTTAAAGATGACTCTAAACAAGTCCTCTACCAACTTGGTTAAATTATCCTCCAAATTTTTCCTTGATTGATAAAAATGAAAAGTTGTCGAGCTCCAATATTTGCCTCCTTGATAAATGTGCAAAAACTTCTCCAAAATCTACACTCCAAGTGAATCCAAATTATTCAAGTGTACATGGAATAACTAGATCCTAGTTTAAATGAATCAAGTAGTAAACAAACAAGTTATTTCATTGTGGAGTTTGTTGTTATTTAATTCATCGGTATGCACAACATATCTAGTAATTTTAGAATTTTGGTAAAGTGTCAAAAATGTATAAATATTAGAGGTATAATTTGAATTGAATTTTCTTAATTATATTTGAATTGAATTTCAAGTTAGTTGTCGAAAATGTATAATAGAGGTATACTTTGAATTAAATTTTCTTAATTAAATATTTGAATTCAATTTCAAGTTACTTGTAAAAATGTATAATAGCTTCGATATAATTTGAATTGAATTTTCTTAAAATTATATTTGAATTCGAGATTTCAAGTTACTTGTCAAAATATTATATCTTGTTCTCAACTTCGATGGTTCATGTTTGCTAAAGTCATTTAAAAAAAATATTTATTGTGATCAACATGAATGAACTTAATTATAAAATGGCATTGATTATTCATAAATTCTACTAGAGATCAAAAATGTATATTGAATATAAAAAGAATGTAAGTTATGAGAGAATCATAAAATAAGAAAACATGTATGTATATTGAATATTTAAAGAAAATGCATACACCCATATTCATGTAAAATGTTTAAACCATAAGCAAACACATGTACATATATGTAAAAGGGATTCAATACATATAAACATAACACATATTACATAAGAAAAAGAGCAAAATGTATCTTATATATATCATATAAGAAAATATATGTACATATATAAAAGCCAAAATAAAAATTAAGATCATCAGTGTTGAATACTAAAGATCAAAATAAGCAAATGTATGTATATCATATAAGCAAGTGTAAGTTAGAGATCATCAAATATCAAATACTATTTTAGAGATCATCATATAGTAAATACACATGTGGTAAAGATCATAAATCTAGAATGCATGGCATAATATGAATGTCTACTCCTAGATGAATGGCCATCTGAATGAGAACAGTCCTGCTTTGATGGATGTGCTGAGCCCTACAAATAAAATTGTGTACAAGATGTGTTAAATACATATAATTTTTATTAAATAAATTTTATGAAAGTTATTTTTAAATGAACTTGTATTTTAAATATCAATCTAGAACTTGTATTTATCTATGCATACATAAATATATATTTTATGAAAACTCACATGTCCACTGATAGCAGA
The DNA here is from genome assembly GCA_007258455.2 of Sequoia sempervirens. Classification (NCBI taxonomy): domain Eukaryota; kingdom Viridiplantae; phylum Streptophyta; class Pinopsida; order Cupressales; family Cupressaceae; genus Sequoia; species Sequoia sempervirens. Next base: position 4,497 of record VDFB02365532.1, read on the forward strand.
TTCATCCACAGAGTCACATCGATCATGCACATGATCTGGACCAAGGCTAGGAGTGATATGACGTATGTCCACCTGTAACAATATATATACACATATTTATCAACTTACATGAAAATCTAGTTAAAAAGAAATTTAAAAAATAATGAAAAAAGAATTGAAACATGCACATGCACACATACATGCACATCATCTGATTTCGGATGACCTAAGTCCTCTGAAACATTTGCCTCCACCATATCCACCAAACGATCAAGCGACGAATCAACATCTGCATCCATCTGATCTATCCCATGTCGTGACATAAATGATGAATGTAGAGGACTATGAAGGTGAGATGGCATCGGTGATGATGAACCAAAACCAATCAACATATCAGTAAAACCAATAGTTTGTGCAGCTACCGTATGAACTGTAGGTGGATCCTGATGTGCACTAGTGCTTGACTGAGAGTGATGGGATCCTGGAACTGAACGAACTCTATGTATCAAATGATCTATAACATGCTCTATACCGATCCCATTGTCTGATGCAATGTGGGCATATGCCTCCAATAGGTCCTCATCCAAACAATGTAGAGTCATGTGTGACATATCTCCTGTAAGTGCATCAAGCTATGTAGGAGTAGGGATGTCAGCCACTGTAAAAGGATCCATGGTGGTCCACTGTGCTGAAAATGGTGTGGATCAGGAATGTCTAGATATCAAATACTGACCTACACGATCATGAGATATCCTAGTGGTGGCAGCCGCAATGTCACCTACAGTGTCAATTGCTTCCTTTTGGGAAGCAACGACTACCTCATCTGCTATGGGGGCTAGAGCTGGGGTGAGAGCAGGAGACCTGTCACCAACCAATATCCTAAACATTGGGGGTGGTCTATCTGCTCGACGATAGGTGGGCCTATTAACAATCCTACCATGCCCCTGACCAACATATGGTGGAATGTCTAGGTAGTTAACTTTGAGGCCCAAATGGACCTCAGCATACAACTGCTGAACAAAATACAATGGAATTTGGTCATTGTTTAGGTATAGACCATGTGCTGTGAGAAATCGTGGGTAGATCAATGAGGCCATAGCATGATCGACACATCTAGTGACCTGGTATCCCCTAACCTTACACACATTTTTATAAAATGGAAAACAAGTGGCTTTTATCATTTCTTTGGTGACACTATCTTGTATTTGTTTAAGGGGAACGCCACCATGTATTTCTTCCCTCATGCGGAAAATAATAGCAGTCACTCTGTCTGAGGAATATGCACTAGTCCTCTCAAGTTCATCTTTTAGTTTTTCTAGACTATGTAATATTAACATTCATGGTTCACTATATATCCCTGTGTTTGCACCCTGTGCTAATGAATCTCTCAATTTTTTTTATCTCATTACTAGTATTTGCAAACAAAGAATTCCGCACAGGAACATGATTCCATATTTATGTTATATATATATATATATACAAAGACACCTAAAAAAATAATGAGACTGTAAATAATATATCTAGATAAAAAGAATACAAATCTAAAATAGAACTTGTAATTTAATTCATCTACTCATCAATAATATTTTCATACTATTAACTTGATTTAAAAGAATTGGAAGACAACTATAATCTATAACATAACATCCTTAAATGGTTCAAATTTTAAATGAAACGATGAAAGAAAGAATAAGAATACAAAGATTAAAGTATAAAATCATTTGAAAATAATTGGGGATAAAAATATTTAATCTAATAGTTGTTAACATAAATGAACTTCAATTATGAACTTTTGTTTTGGTCTTTGCTTGTAATGTTACTTTGTGGTTTCGGGTCCCTGTAAAATCCGTTTATCCCCTTTTATCAAAAACATAAATGAACTTCAACTATATAGCCAAGTAACATCAAAAATTATAGATTGAAGAAAATAAATATGTCATATTACTTGAACGTTCCATAAAGTTTGACTTCATTGCATACTTGTTATAAATATCTCACATGAACCAATGAAACTCAATGTGTCTCCAAATTACATAAGAAAAGAGAACCTTTGTGAAGAAGAAAAAGAAATTCAAAATCCATCTTTTTGTAATGAGTTTGCTAAAATTTAAAAACATTCAAGAACCCCAAAATGGTTTGAAATTGATGAGCATAATAGAAATTCTTGAAGGCAAGAGGTCATCACAAACCATTCGGTTGTGGGCTTCAAAAAATTTCAATGAATGGTTTACCAATAAGATGTATTAACCAAAATATTCCAAATTTTTATATAATTACTAAAGATGTACAAAATGAGACCTTTACTAAATAAATTTCAAAATGCATCATTAAATGTATATTAACATCATCTTAACATCATCCGCACTCTAATTAAGAACATTAAAAACAACACCAACACAAACAGATAAAATTAAAAAATTCCAACTAATGATGTTATAATAATCCTCCCCAAGTTGATCCTCTCATCCCAATCATCATACTTAATGTTTTGGTACTTGAATCATGTTTATTATATTATGTGCTCCTCAACACTATGTAGATTAGAACTCTTAATATACATGTTTTTTAAGAGGAAGCATTTTCTCTTTCTATTACCATAACGATTATTCTTGTTTTTGTAACTTGGTATTTCTACTTGTAGATTTTCAACTTTTTATTATGTAAATCATTCTTTGATACCCAAGTAGTTTGAAGACCCTTTTAAGATGAAGAAAATATAGATTTATCATTTGTAATCCTCATCCTTCCTTGCTACATGAATAATTTTTTTTTAATGAAAACCATGTTTAGGAATGAAAATATCCAATCCCTTATGCTTCTGAACTAAAGTTTGCAAAGCTTATGGTTCTTTTGGCCTTATATATTCTTGAATCATTTTATAATATAAAACCTACATATAACCTACTTTGGCTCTAATAATTGTAAACCCTTTAGGAATTCTAAATTGTTGCATCTTGTCTTGATTTTCTCACCATTGTTATTCCTTTTGAAATTTTTACAAATTAGGCAAAGAATCCTTGCACTTATATAGAGGATCCTTAGGTATGTTCTTAAAATTATTTAAGGTTAAATGACTTAATCTAAAATAAAGGCATATACGGATCTCTTGCAATTGTAACCTCTTTACTAGTGTGAACATATTTGATACCTTGATGGCATGACATAGATGATGTTGCTTGATATTGCTTTATCCATGGATACCCAAGTAAAATATGAGATAAATCTAAAGAAGAAATAATATGACATGGAATAAGAACTTCCCTCATCTTTTAGACCAAAAAATTAAGGTAAAATAATGTATCCTATAGTTTCAATCAACATATCATTAGTCAATTTTAAAGAAACCCTCAAATATGGATATGCTTGTTTATAAAATGATGATAAAACAAAAATTATTCAACATGCATACATTTTATTGGTGAGTAAGATCAATAAACACACCCTTACATGGTTCATGATCCACACAAAACCAAAGGAACATTATAATTATTTGGTAATATCTCACAATGTGAAAAAGGTGTCAAAAAAATTAGCATACCTAAACCATAAATTGACTTGTCATAAAGTGGGTGGGTAGCTTAGTGGTGGAGATTTGCATCCTAACTAGTTCATGGAAATTTCAACATGGTATTAGAGCCAAGCTAGGTGCATTTCACACCTATGTTGTGGCTCAAGGGAGTGTGTTGGAGAAATGATACACACCTAAGCCATAAAAGGACTCATCACATTGTGAGCCATTAGCTCAATATTAGAGCATCCTAACACCAAATGGGAGGTCCTAAGTTTGAATACTGGTTAGTCCATAGAAATTTCTATAAAAGTCAATCACTAGTACATAAGAAGAAGAATAAGTACCCTTATAATTTTTATTAATACCAACAAATCATTCCTCACATGTAGGTGAATCAATGATTTCAAGCTCGTCAACATGTATATGTACCTCAATCTCATGACCCTCATATAAAACCATTTTATTAGATTTATTTAGTGTAAAATATTTAAATTTTCATTAGGAGGAACAATTGAAGGATTGACCCCAATATTCACCCCCTCAACCTAATTTTTTTTATCAATCAAATCCTTAATCAATTATTCCTTAATCCCATAAAATGTTGAGTATAATTATAATTAACTCTACAATTTAATAACAAAATTATTTCTCATTATATCTTTTGGGAATAACCTTAGATTTATCTAATGGCCTAATAGGAGGAAGTGTAATCATGTTTGCACTAAGTAAATTTTGAAGCACATTTTACAAAGGAAAAAGTTGAAGGCTTTAGATTCATAATATTAGAAACATTTATAATGTATAGTTTGTACAATGGTCATTTCCATTATTTTACTATCCTTTTGGAAATAATTTTTCTTTTCAAATTTACAAGGGTAGGATGATGTAGATGAAGCATTAGAAGATCCATAATTAAGTGTGGTAGCCTCTAACAACTTTAGTTCTTAACATTCATCTCACTTGCACATGCAAATGTTAAGAATGTATATACTTTGTAGATCCTTGTTTACAGTCAAAAAATCTAAAATAATAAACTTCAATCCAACATTCCCAATATTTGCATTGACCAATTTCAATATTAAAAAATAGACCCAAATGGAAGATAATACAATCATTTAATAGCATAATATTTTAAATTTCATGGGAAGAACTTAGCCAATAACTTATCATCATACACAAAATCCAAATATGTAGCACTAAAGAACCTTGAATGTGTCATGGGATCTCCTTTAACATTGTGCATCTCAAATCTAGGATCCAAAAATCCAACAAAAAATGGATATGTAAAATTTTCAATAGAAATTGAATTGTGTTTGATTTTTATATGTATGTCTTTTTTTGTTTCCATTAGGTAAGGAATCAACATTACTTTTCATCTCAACAAGCCTTTAAACATTAATGTCAAGGGTAGATAGAGGCACACTAGGATTAAGGACACAAATGAAAGTGGCAAGATGAGAAATGGAAGGTGGTGTATAAATTTGTCGTGACATAATAAATGAGTGTGGAGTGACAAAGACTTGCGTAGGAATATCATGTGAGGGGAACATGGGAAGTGTAAAAAAAACTAATGAGAACTAATGTGGAGACAAGAGAACTATGTGCATCATAATAAGTAAGCATGAGATGAGATCTAGGAAAAATGAGAGGATAAATTTGGGGAGATTTGGTGGAAGGAGAAATAAATTGCATAAGATAGATAGGAGTAAAACAATAAGGAGGAATACATGAAGAAGAAGCTTGGGATGGAGGGAAAATGGCACATCACTCAAAGGGATTGTTGAGCTTATCCTTTTACCTATTTAACTTTAAGTACTTTCTTTCCACATGGTTTATTAATCAACATAGTATATGAAGGAGATCAATCATTGTACTAGGATTAATATTACTAGCCAAATTTGCAAGATCCAAAGAAAGGTTATGTGCATCAAAGCTATATCTTGATTACCATTTTCTCAACAAGGGCCTCATGGTCAAATGATTCTTCTCCATTATGATAAATTTAGTATCATGCATATTCCCAATCATACCAATTTTAGCTTGATTCACAACCATGGTGGGATTGAACTATGACTTCTTACTAGGAAAAGAGGATGATTTTGGTATTAGAAGGAAATAAGGATCGAACAATGTTTAGATTTGATTAAGAAATTAGACAATGAGAAAGCACTTAAATCTAAAAACTAAATAAGATTCAAGAAAACCTTTATGGCCAAATCGTAGGACATACCAAATTAAATGGCTTTTCCAAAATGAAAAGAAAATAATTTCTTTAGAGTTTCCTTTTCTAATTAGCTAGGATAAATAAATACAATAAGTAAACACACAAATTACCTTCGAACATACAATTGAATTTAAAAATACTAGACAAGCACACTATAGAATTGACAAAGAGGGTTAGGGTTTTTAGCTTCATTTGTTATATGGAGATATTTTATTGTAATGTACATAATCAATGATATGATTCTTGATTTTTTATAAGATTTAATATTATGACACCTTAACAAACCAAGATATGGCTTTCATGGTTCACTCCTACATGTATGGAATTTACATTTTCATCTACAAGTTTGACCCTAAATTTGTAGTTTTAAAATTATTTTGTGACCTTGACCCCTACACTTCTAGTCTTTAGGAATTTATTTATCTCCATTTCTTAGACTATGTTGAGAGCCATTATAATGTTTTTTGCACTAACTTTGGGAGGAAACTCATTTTTCCTTACTCAAACCCTTGGATTGATTTAAAAAAATTGAGCAAGTTAAAATACATGCCAAATTATATAAATGCAAGTTCCTAGGTATTTTATCCTTGTAATCTTAAAAGTTGATGTAATACTCTAATGATCAAATCATATGTTGATCTATGATACATATGGATCGATATCTAAATGAATTAGAAAATTTTCTTTTATATAACACTATAGCTCAAAAATTTTAATATTTCATGCTCAAATTGTTGAGAGATAACTAATTGGAAGTATTTCAACTTGGGACCATATTTAAATTTGGATATATAAATGTGTGTGCCAAAGAAACAAAATGAAAAGAATGACATTTGGATCTATATCCTTGATATGTTTAAAGCTACGTCTACTCTAGGCTCAAGTTAATGGCTAAACTTTTGCAAATAAAAATGCAACTTGGTTTGTCTAGTACATATGTGTTTAGTTTATTTGTTGTGTTATTAGTTGGATGATAGTTAAGGTGTCCACTACGAAATGGTAGATGATGGGGAGGTGATGTTGGAGCATTCTGACACTTGAAATAATGTTGTAGATGCATTGAAAAGGTGTAGATGCATTGAAATTATAGACCTCTCATCCCCTAACAGATAGTTGATAGTTTTGATATTCATTTTTCTCATGAAAGGTGTTTAACAAGACAAAAATATATGCAAAACGGGGAAGCAAAATACTATATTGAAAATGCTTTAAAAACTTTCAAACAAATGCAATTTGAATTCAACAAATTTTAAAAAAATTGCATTTAGGGTTTCAAAATTAAACAAATAGATGCATTTTGAACTCTAAAAAAATTGAATTTTACATACCTAGTGCTCAATAGTGCTCGATATGCAAACTGGAATGATGAACTTTGAAGAGACGAACGGAAATTTTCTTTTTCCGGAAAGAGAAACCTTGTTTGGTCGCTGTCACGGTCTCTGTTCGCCGCGCGCACCAGGGACGGTGACTGACTGGTAAAAGAACAAAGTAAAAGTGACAGTTAAAATGAAATAATTTTTTGTTTTTGTCATATCAAGGGGGTTCGGTCGAACCCATGTTCGACTGAACCCATTTGAATATGTTTTTTTATTTGGGCGTTGAATGGGTTCGGCCGAACCATGGGTTTGGCCGAACCCAATGGTTTGACTGAACTAGTGAATTGGTTCGGTCGAACCATTGGGTTCAGCCGAACCCATTCAGTATGGTGAAAGGAAAAAATTCAAAATTTCCTTCCTCTTAGATAGTGTAAACCACTATTCTAAGGTAACCCTTCTATACTTCCACACTTGCATTGTTGCCTTTGAAGCTTCTCAAGTTGCTTTAACCTGCTTCTTTCCTTTTATGCATACATCCTTTGCCAATTCTTCTTGTCAAGTCCAAATCACGACCAAGCTGACTTATCTTCATAGTCTCCCATTGGCATCAACAAAACTACTTCTTGAAGTTTTACTGCTGCAACTTGAACCATCAAGCCATTTACACCTACATTAATTACTTGTCCCTCTGCTACAAGTTCCTCTATCATATCTACACTTTTACCATCTATAAGCCTTTTTACCACAACATCTTCAAACTCCCTCACTACAACCTCAAATTTCACTGCTAGATCTTCATTGTTCTCATTTTTTTCAACCTTTTCTACACTCTTCTCTTCACTTCTTACATCTTTCACTTCCCCAATCACTACTGCAATCACTTCTTCATTTTCTTTCACCTTGATTTCTCTTAAATCTCTCGATCCTTTTGCACAAGGACCTCCTCTTCCTCTTCTTTAGTCTGCATACATACTGCAACCATTTCCTTCTTCTCTTCATCCTTCAAGGGATTCTCAACCAATTTTGTCTCACCTATCATAGCGTTGATATTGATTTTCTCCTCCTTACACTCATCAGAACATACTGATGCAATTTCCTTAACCACTATCTCTGGTTTATCTCACAATGGAGTCAACACATACTTCTTCCCATCCTTAACTATACTATAAGTATTCCTGCTATGATCATATATACAACTTCCCTATCCCAAATCCAAGGTTGACCCAAAAAAACATGAAAAACATCCATGGGTACTATATCACACACAATTTCATCCTCATATTTGCCAATATGAAAACTCACAATACATTGTTCACTTACCCAAATTCGATGACCTCCATGTAACCAAGAGATGAAGTATGGCTTAGGGTGATTCATCCTCTTTAGGTTCAACTTCTCAACCATCTCCAATGCAACCAAATTATCTCTCTTATCATTTTCCACCATTACTTTGCAACATTTCCTACCAAACTTGCATACAGTCCAGAACACATCGCTCCTTCAGATGGGTTCTTGCTTCACTTCTTATCACTTCAAATATTACTTCTTCATCCACAAACTCTCTCCATAACTCTAATACATTTTGGCCAAAAAAATACAACACACTCTCTATCTGCAACAACCAAAAAATTAGAATCAACACTCACTACCCTTGCAGGTTCCCCCTCCAACAAGATCTTAGTGCCACTATCCTCTACCCAATAGGATTGTAGAAGATGCACCCTCACGATCTCTTCTACCCACTTCCTCTCAATGGAAGAGATTTTCACACCTTCTACCTAGCCTCATCTCTCTTGGAGGACAATTAACATGATTCCCAAGGAACCAGTGGTCTCTCAAGGCTTCTTCACTCTTCACAAACTCTTCAACCACAGTCCTGGTGAATACTCTCCACACTCAGGATTACCTGCTCTGATACCACTTGGTGCAGTTGAGAACAAAGGGCCTTGCTAGACTATCCCATCTCAATTGCACAGAGCATTAATCGTGAGGCAGTTGTAGTAGGACACATAAGTGTGGGTTACTCCACTTGGTTTAGTTGAGACCAAAGGGGCTTGCCAGACTATCTAATCTCATAGCTAACATATACATACACACACATAAAGATCAAACAAATGTACTATATAACAAATAACTTCTATTTATTCAAGTATAGAGATAAATTTAGATACTCTCTTTAGAGAAAAACTCTGTTTGTACTTCACTACCCTTGGCCCTCTCTCTGGCTCTCGACTCTGTCGGCTTCTCCTTCTTACCCTGTCTATTTACCGCTATCTCTATATAGCATTCCTTAGGTTCATTTCGGCTTGATCTTTCCCACTCTTCATGTCGTAGTACCATTCATCGTCCAGTGACCTTAGAGCACAAGCCTAGGAAATCATTTGACCAATAGTCCTGTGTTGATTCACAATGAAGATGTGTAATCAATGGCTACTATTCTGCCATGTGTCACCCTCTAGTTCACTCGACCATCACTCATCCACATCTGCCAATCCACCAATCACTGCCATAGGACTATCATTTAGACTCAAGTCTAGCTTCTGTCGATATCACTATGCTACATTGACATTTCTCATCGCTCCATCGTCAAGACCACTAGCCACCTCCCGCGATACAAGGAAGTCTCATAGATGAATGTTTCACACACTGTTGAACACTGTGGGAACCCATCGGTCTATCGAGGAGACCCTGAATTGACTCCCATCGATGCACAAGTGTATCACCAATGATATCCTCGTCATAAATTCCATCTATTGGTCAACTTCCAGTCACCCATGTCATCATGACTGGGTCCCACCATGGTCATCTTCACTTCATTGTCGTATCACCCCATTGTTGGGACTTGCTTCCTTGTCCTAACAATAACCCCAAGTCTTGTTGATCATCATTGTCATCCCATCACTATGATAAAGGTTGATGTCCTATCGATATCACCTACTCAAACCCATGAACCCACAACACTTTCTCACCATTAGGTCATCGTTGGAGCCAAACAAAATGTCCTACCATTGAGAACACCTTATGCTGATGTAACTCCAATTTGTTAACACCATCATTCTGTCCCTGGAATGAGTAGACACCTCCTACCAATAGGCTAAAGTTCTACCGATGAAGGAACAAAGTCGGCCAAAGGGGTTGGAGCATGATGCTCCTACATCAGACTCCCCAGGTAATTAAAATCCATGTTCTCCTGTACATGCATTTGCCACATTGACTTCCAGACTCAATTTCTATTTCCTCACCTTCCAATTTATTGATTCTATACTTCCACACTTACATTGTTTCCTTTGAAGCTTCTCAAGCTACTTTGACCTACTTCTTTCCTTTTGTGCATACTTCCTCCACTAATTCTTCTTGTCAACTCCAAATCCCCACCAAATTGACCCATCTTCATAGTCTCCCACTGGCATCAATAAACTATTTCTTGAAGTTTTACTACTTCAACTTGAATCATCAAGCCATTTACACTTGTATTAATTACTTGTCCCTCTGCTACAAGTTCCTCTATCAGATCTACACTTTTACCAAATTTGTCAGTCTTTTTAATACAACATCTTCACACTCCATCACTGCAACCTCAAATTCCACAACCGCATCTTCATTGTTCTCATTTTTGGCAACCTTTTCTACACTCTTCTCTTTGCTTCTTACTTATTTCACTTCCTCAATCACTATTGCAATCACTTCTTCATTTTCTTTCACCTTCATTTCTCTTATCTCTTGATAATTTTGCACAAGGACCTCCTCTTCCTTTTCTTTGGTATGCATACCTGCTGCAATCATTTCCTTCTTCTCTTCATCCTTCAAGGGGTTCTTAGCCACTTCTTTCTCACCTATCGTAGCATTGATGTTGCTTTCCTCCTTATGCTCATCAAAACATACTGATGCAATTTCCTTAATCACTTTCTCTGATTTAACTTGCAATGGAGTCAACACATACTTCTTCCCATCCTTTACTATACTATAAGTATTCCTGCTATGATCATATACAACTTTCCTATCCCAAATCCAAGGTTGACCCAACAAAACATGAAAAACATCCATGGGTACTATATCACACACAATTTCATCCTCGTATCTGCTCATATGAAAACTCACAATACTTTGTTCACTTACCCGAATTCGATGACCTCCATGCAACCAAGAGATGAAGTATGGCTTAGGGTGTTTCATCCTTTTCAGATTCAACTTCTCAACAATATCCAATGCAACCAAATTATCTCCCATATCTTTGTCCACCATTACTTTGCAACATTTCCTGCCAGACTTGCATACAATCCAGAACACATCGCTCCTTCGAACAAGTTCTTGCTTCACTTACTATGGCTTCAAATATTCCTTCTTCATCCACAAACTCTCTCCATAACTCCAAGAAATTTTGGCCAAACAAATACGACACGCTCTCTATCTGCAACCACCAAAAATTAAAATCAACACTCACTACCCCTATAGGTTCTCCCTATAACAAGCTCTCACCACTATCCTCTACCCAATAGGATTTTGGAAGATGCACCCTCATGATCTCTTCTACCCACTTCCTCCTAGTGGAAGAGATTTGCACTCCTTCTACCCAGCCTCATCTCTATTGGAGGACAATCAACATGATTCCCAAAGAACCAATGGCCTCTCAAGGCTTCTTCAATCTTCACAAACTCTTCACCCACAGTCTTGGTGGATACTCTCCACACTCAGGATTACCTGATCTGATACCACTTGGTGTAGTCGAGACTAGAGGGCCTTGCCAGACTATCTGATCTTGTAGCTAACACATACACACACACACAAAGATCAAACGAATTCGCAAGAGAACATATAAATTCTATTTATTCAAGTAAAAAGATACATTTAGATACTCTCTTCAAGGTAACACTTTGTTTGTACTTCACTACCCTTGCCCTCTCTTTGGCTCTTGGCTCTTCCAGCTTCTCTTTCTTACCCTCTCCATTCACCGCTATCTCTATATATAACATTCCTTAGGTTCATGTTGGCTTGATCTTTCCCGCTCTTCATGTCGTAGTATTGTTGCTCGTCTAATGACCTTCGAGCACGGGCCTAGGAAATCGTTTGACCAATAGTCTTGTGTTGATTCACAACGAAGCTGTGTAATCAACGACTACCGTTTTTCCATGTGTCACCCTCTAGTTCGTTCAACCATCGCTCATCCACATCTGCCAATCCACTGATCACTACCATCAGACTATCGCCTAGACTCGAGTCCACCTTCCATCAATATCACTATGCTACACTAACATTACTCATCGCTCCATCGTCAAGACTACTAGCCATGCCTTGGATCGATACAAGGAAGTCTCACAGATGAACGCTTCACACACCTTCGAACACTATGGGAACCCATTAGTCTATCGAGGAGACCCTGACTTGACTCCCACCGATGCACAAGCATCCTGTTGATGATATCCTCGTCATCATTTCCATCTGTCAGTCACCTTCCTGTCACCCATGTCATCATGACTGGGTCCCACCATGCTCATCTTCACTTCGTCATCATATCGCCCCCTCACTGGGACTTGCTTCCTCGTCCCACTGATAACCCCAAGCCTCTTCGATCATCAGTGTTGGCCCATCACTGGGATAAAGGTCGATATCCTGCCAATATCAGCTACTCACGCTGATGAACCCGCAACACTTTGTCACCATCAGGTCATCGCTGGAGCCAAAAAAAAATGTATTGCCAATGAGAAAACTTTACGCCGATGTAACTCCAATCCGTTAACACCATCGTTCTGTTGCTAGAACAAGTAGACACCTCCTACCGATAGGCTAAAGTTCTATCGATGAAGGAACAACGCTGACCAAAGGCGTTGGAGCATGATGCTCTTGCAACAAGGGCCCTCCAAGAAAACTAGAAATTACACAAAGATAAATGAGCCTCAATACTCAATACTCATCTTGTAAATCATCAATGTCTAACAAGCTAGGAAAAAATCTCTCATATGGTAGTAAGTGATCTTAAGGATTTATACGACTAAATATGTAAGACTGAGAATGGAAAACTATCATGATTGTAGTGAATTATTCAGTATAAGTAGTAGAATTCTTCTTACCTCAATTGTGATGAGTTGAAATGCCATATGGCATTGGTGATTGAAATTGTATTTTTTAATTTTTTTTTCATTTTTCAACCAATAGGTTGATGGGTTCAAGTATTAATACATGTATGCTATCAATATTTCCTAGAAAAATCAATCTAGTGGTTCATAGTCATCATGATAATGCTCTAGGAGGTAGTTTTTCATAAAATATTGACATTATTCTATATAAAAAAATATAGTCCTTATCATTGCCAAGTGTTATATTAGATGGAAAGCCCTGCCTTTTATAAAATTAGTGCATTTAGGGTGGAATACGGAAGGGTGATGAGTAAAATGAGGGCCACTATGGAGTGTATAAGAATAGCAATAGGATTTTTATATAACAAGCTCATACATATCAGCAAAATATATGCAATATTCTCAACACAATTACAGTCACATTATTCTCAACACAAGCATCACAATCATAGTCCTTATTATTCTCAACTCAAGCATCATAGTCGATTTTAGTTTCATTGGATTGGGTTTTAGGTTTTAGTTTCTACCTAGTGCTTTCTATCATGACTTGGTGATTGTTGGCATTTAGAGCTGAATAGTTTTCAACAAGCACATTTCAGCCAAAATGCATGACCCACTTTTTTTTCTATTGGTCTCAAGAAAAACATATTCGACTGAATACCTTTCACTTGAATCCATTTTAATAAAATATGCTATTTCATGTGTGCTCTATGTCAAAGCCACCTAATTTCAAGCAATACCTATTCACATACTTCACTACCTTTGCCTATTCACATACTTTGAAAAGTAATGCAAATAATTAGTAGCACACACCCTTCTCACATTGACCTTAAAATATCACGTGCTTCCATCCTCTACCTTATGCCCTACTTCATACTTCCTCTTTCTTCTTTCATGTATGATAGATTATATAGAACTAAATAATGATGGTCATGTGTAATGTTTATAATATTTATATATTTTTAATATTGAACCATTTCCATAGACCCAATTCACATTTTTTTTATATACTTATCCTCACATGTTTCTGCACCATTTCTCTCTTATGCCTCAATTTTTTAACAGAAACTTGACCTAGTTATTTTGTGGCATGACAATATAACATAAACAATAAAATTTGAAATTGACCAAACTCTCGCTACTTCGACCAGTTTTTCTAGAAAATCTTGGAATTCCATCTTTGCATACACGTGAAAGAATGAAGGGAAATCAAAGACGAGGTAAAACCAGGGAGAAATGATTTAAGTGCTGTATATTCTGTGTATATTAACTGTGTATATTCAATGAAAATATGTGTGTATATTAACTGTGTATATTCTGTGCAGGAGGATTTTTGCGAGGATTAAACGTGGCCCGGGCACGTCCAATTAATATAACCGAGTCACCATAAGTATTTTTAGCTACTCAGCTTAACATATGTTCAAATAAATAAAATGGATTAAGCGCTGCTCAGTCATTTGCTCTGATAATAATGGGATTGTTCCTGCAAGCTGGACATTGATGTTCATCTGCTATAAATAAATTTTAGAATAATATTTTAATATTTTATTCAAATAAATGTTAAAATGATTTAATTTCTTTTTTTTAGTTTCTTAAATTTATTATAGCTTTGAAAAAATTCTTAGACTTGCAATTATTTAATATTTTTATTCTTAAAGTCTTAATTTCCTAGAAAAATGAGAGTATGGAATGTATGTTTTTATGATTATTGAATTTTATAAGTTGTAAAGTGAATTTGATTTAAAATAAGTTGGGAGTACAATATTCATGTCATATTAAATAAAACTAGCAATTGCACCTTCATGTGCAATGAGTACACTGCAGACATATTAGTTAATTTTGTGTTAAATTTGTTTATTATAATCTGGAAAAATCGATTAAGATCCATAAGGTACAAATCCTCTTTTTGAATAGGTAGAAAAATAAGTAGGTATGAAGTTCTCCAAAACTGAGAAAGCATTAAAGATAAACCAATATGTCCTTATTTGGTCACTGAAAGTGAAATAAGAAGTCATGGTTATACATGACATTAGACAATCTTCACACAAATTAATCTTCACATAGAATCAACCATAGCAAAAAAAGGACACGATCAGAAGAGTCACCTTGCAAAAAACCCAATATGGGGAATGTTGATGCACCCAGGAGCCTGTGTTGCAAGCCAAATCAACCAAACAATGAGAAGTGACTAGAATGAAGTTATTTCACCATTGATGTGAATGAGATGATCTGAAATGTACAAAGGGCCTTGCATAAATAAGCAGGGAAAAATTCAAGAAACATGTGGAGAAATTGGAGAAGAGATCATGGAAAATATGCCTACAATAGGTGACCACCCAAAGTGAATTCTCCAAACCAAGAAAAATAAATCCACACCTACGGTTATAAATGCCAAGTTGGACTTAAGAAGATGTATGATGAAAAATGTGCATGCTGACATCCCCCCTTAAGTGCAACTTAGGGAGAAATATGTAGGAGATGCAAAGAGTGAATAAAAAATGCAATATGAGATGCATTTTGGGTCCCCGCAATAAAGCCTTGTTAGGTACCCATGTACAACTACAATGCAATGCAATGCAAATCTCTCACAACCAAAGAAAAGGAGAAAAACCCTATGGGAGAAAACTCCTCTCCAAAAGAGATAACAAAACAAAAGTGAACTGAAGGAGGACTCCTCAAGACCCCCCAAGGACAACTTCCTTCACCCCTAACGTTGATCGCAATTGAAGATAGCAAGGAGATGCCAAAGGTTTAGTGAAGATGTTTGTAACCTAGTGCTTTGTAGGAAAATACTCCAAAGCAAGAGCACCATCCTGAATGAGCTGCCGAATGAAGTGCATGTGGATCTCAAAATGATTATTGCATTGATGCTCCATTGGGTTGCGAGAAATATGAATGGAACTTTGGTTATCACACCAAAGAATAGTGGGATGATCAAGAGGAAAGCCTAACTCAACCATCAACTGTCAAAGCCAAAGAATCTCTTGACTAGCCAAGACAACTCCTTGATACTTAGCCTCAGTTGGTGATAATGCAATAGTAGTTTGCTTCTTGCAAGACCAAGCAACTGGACTAGAACCAAGATAGAAAACAAAGCCAAAAGTAGGTTTTCTATCATCAACATCACCAACCCAATCTGAGTCAGTGAAGCCCACAGTCTTAATAGCACTTGATGTGTAGTGAATGCCAAATTGTGTAGTGCCTTGAATGTACCATAAGATACACTTGGCTGCCTTCCAATGAATCTCATGAGGATCTTGAGAGAAATGAGAGACAAGACCAACTGCAAAGGAAATATCAGGATGACTATGTGTTAAGTACAAAAGGCTTGCAATCAGCCATTCCAAACGTCTGAAGCACTTGTCAAGAGCATACTTCTACTGGAAGATATAAATACCGGCAGAAGACTAATGGATTTGAAAACCAAGGAATTAATGCAGCAAACCAAGATATTTCATATCAAAAAGCTCTATTAAAGTTTTCTTAGTGTCCTCAATCATGGCATGAGAACTCCCTGTGAGAATCAAGTCGTCCACATAAAGAAGAATGAGAAGATCCCCCCCATGCGTTTGAATGTAAATTGTAGGATTAGAGTGACATATAGTGAATCCAAAAGCAAGCAAGAAACTATCCATCTTCTCATACCAAGCTCTAGGAGCCTGTTTGAGACCATACAATGAACGTCGGAGCTTGCAAACAAGTGAAGGGTTTTGCACAAAGTTGGGTGGCTGCTCCATATAGATCTCCTTGTGAAAATCACCATGAAAAAAAGCACTCTTCACATCCATCTGATACACTAACCATCCCTGAGATGCAACAATAGAAAGCACAAGGTGTATGGAATCCATCTTTGCAACAAGAGAAAAGGTCTCAGAATAGTCAATACCCTCAACCTATGAAAATCCCTTAGCCACTAGATGAGCCTTATACTTATCTTGATAGAACCATTAGCTACAAACTTGGTATGATACACCCACTTGCACTGAACCAACTTTCTTCCCTTAGGAAGAGGAACCAAATCCCATGTATGATTCTTCATCAAGGAGGAATAATCCTCCATTCAGGAACACTTGAAGCATCCAAAAACTTTTGAGGATCAATAGAAACTGCATGACTCAAAAGACTAATACCTGAAGTGCGAGAATGAGTGCAGTGTGTAGTTGTGGGTTCACCTACAAGAGAATTGACATCCTCAAGAAGTGTATGAGCCCACAAAGGTTAACAGGGTGCAGGTGGAGGCAAAGGAGAAGATGGAGTAATATCAACAACATGATCTATACCATCATCAGGAACAATATCATTAGGAGCATGATCATCATCATCTGCTAGAAGCACAACATCCTCTGAAGGAGAACTAGGAAGAAGATACCTCAAAGAGGCTTATGATGGAGAATCATTCAGAGTGAAAGACTCATCAAATTGAACATCATGATGAAAATGAACCTCTCAAGTGACAAGATCAAACAACTAATAACCCTTCACATCCTCACAATAGTCAACAAAAATGAACCATTGGCTTTTCTTCTCCATTGCCTTGCACTTACCATCTAGAATGAATGTCCATACATCACTCCTAAATACTCTAAAGTAGGAAACCTTGGGCTTGACATGAGAGCAAGCCTCCTTGGGAGTCATATTTTGCACTACCTTGTGGGGCATATAGTTCTGAATGTAGTTGGCACAATTGACAACCTCTACCCAAAATTTGGGAGCCATGGATCTAGACTAGAGCATACAATTGGTCTGTCTCCCGTAAATTTCTATTCTTTTGCTTGTCTACACCATTTTTCTAAGGAGTGTATGGCACTGTGTGTTGATGAAGAATACCCTTAGCACAACAAAATTCCTGAAACACCTGATTGACATATTCCCCCCCATTATTTGTGCGAATATTCTAAAGGGAATGTCTTGACTACTTCTCCACAAATGCAAGGAAGGTCATAAAATTTTGAAGAACCTCATCCTTGTACTTCAAAAATTACATCCCAAGTGTGCGTAGAAAAATCATAAATGAGGGTGAGCACATACTTGGCCCGTGAAAAAGGAGTGGGGAATGACATGAGGTCACTCTACACCAAATCAAGGGGTGTCGAAGCACATGTGGCCATACCCTTAGGAAAAGGATCCCTATGATGCTTTCAAAGCACACAACCTTGACAAAATCCATCTGAACAAGAGATTTGAGGTGGACCAATTACCAAATTTTGTGTGCTCATCTACTATTTAAGATATCTGTAGTTCAAGTTCCCAAACTGTTCGTGCCAAAGCTTGCTCGTAGAATTTGTATGAGCAATAAGGGATGATCTCGATGAAGACTCAAATCCATCAAACCTATACAAACAATCCACATGGTCAATTGTTCCTGTAACAATGACCTTCTCAAGATTGTGCATCTCTCAAATAGTCACATCAGTAGGAGAGAACTCATCAAGCCTTCCATCACCATGATTACAAATCTGATAGACAAAAAATAAATTTTGTGAAATATTAGGAACAAGAAGAACACCATCAATGCTACCATCATGTATATGAACTCATCCTATTCCCAAAATTGGAATTTGAGAAGAGTTCCCAACAACAATATGTGAAGTAAGACTATCAAAAAGAGAATCAAGAAGATCCATAGTATTAGTCATGTGATGAGAAGCACCAAAATCAAGAATCCAACTAGAATTGGTAGAGGAAAAAGCCATAGCTGAGAGGGCTTTCCATTTTCCTGAAGAAGAAGACGTAGGCATGGCAAGATTATGCTTCCACATAGCTTGAATCTCTAATGCTACTAGCCTCGCAAAATAATGTGCATCATTATGCCTAGATTTTCCACAAAACGAAAAATTCTCCTTCTTCTTCTTAGACTTGGAAGATGAATCGCCTGAGTTAGAAGGAGGAGGAGGTGAAGGATTATTCTTCTAATTAGTCTTCACCTTAGGCTTGGAGGGAGACTCACCACCTAAAAATGAATCTATCTTGGGATTCTTATTCTTACACTTTCCCTTGGAAGATTGAGCCATTAAAGTGTGACTCTTAGGAAGAGCATCCATCTTAATCAACTTGGCCTACTCCCTAGTCAATCAATCAAAAAACTCCTCAAAATAAGGCATATTATGATCTTCCCCCATAGAATCCAGAGTAGAATAGAAGGTATAGGAAAACACATGAAAATGACCTCTAAGCTTAGATAGGATCAAGAAAATACACTCCTTATCTTCTTTGGCATGACCACATCCTTTTAATTAAGACAAAATCAACTTGAACTATGCAAGGAAATCCTGAATGGAGGGAAAAGCATCTGGAGAGAGAGAAGTGAGATCAGCTTCAAGCTACAAGATCCTAAACTGATTGACCTTACCATACAATTCTTCAAGCTTATCCCACACCTCTTTAGGTGTTTTACACTCAGCATTATGAAACAACAAACTATCAAACACATGAAGACTTATGAGTTCTTTAGCCTCATCCATTTTGTTTCTATGAAAAAATTGCTCAAATGTTTTAGTGAATTTAGGTTGGTCAGCATCTAACAGTTTCCAAAGACCCCGAGATTGCAAGAATTGTGACATCTCGAGCTTTCATGTGTGATAGTTGTGTGGAGTGAGCAAATCAATCCTAGGTTCTGACATGATATACAAGGGTAAAAAAGATACAAGAAAGCAATATACACCCCCCCATAATATATTCAAACTGAGTTTACAATTTACAAGCACCAAAATTTCCAAGATCTATATAATAGTAACAACTTGCTACTTCAAGCTAGTAAAAATGGCAAAAAATGATAGGATTTCTAGAAAACACCTTGTCCATAGTGAAGATCATTGAAGCAGCTTTCTAACGGTAGCTCAGTTGCTAAAAACATACTTTGATTGCAAAAGATGCGCAAATTTGAAAAAAAAGCCCTATTTTAGGCACTTTCATAGTCCACAATAGCTCTTAATTGCTCCATGTGACCACCAAAAAAAAAAAACTTCTAAAAAATTGGGGCCCTATGGACTAAGTAGACAATGAAATGGGAGATATTTGATAGGTTCTAGCACCACGTCACCACAGATTTATACCACAGAAGAAAATCATTCACCAAGAGTGCATAAATCAACATGGTTAAGCTGCCATGTAACAAAGAGTACAAGCCTCCACATAGAAGGCACACGAGATTAATCAAGGTAGTCCAACCTTCAATTGTCAATGTGATCCTTTGCTTACATCTTAATATGGTGTAATCACCTATATAAATAGTTGAAACAACATTTGTACATCCAATGTGGGACTAAAGTCCCTGCTCACACCTAGACTTCACACAGATTGAGAACATCAGCGAGCACATGAAGCCATGGAATTCCTTCATTCAAGAAAAATGATGTGGGCATTACAAAAATCTAGAGCAAAGACACAATCAATTTGGTGATTGAGCTCAAAGAGTGCAAAAAGAGTGACAATGGTAGAAAGAGTTGAGGCTATGGCCAGAGAAGAAACCAACAGTGGACTCAGCGGTGGTCATGGGGTCAATGTAGCAAAGGATCAAAGACAAGGGCGACACAAAGACAACCCACAATTGCAGCAAAAGATGTCATCCCTCAATACCTATAATGAATAAACCACTCTAAGTAGCAGGTGGAGTTGAACGTGGATGACGAGAAGAGCAGCGAACAAGAAAACTTCCAAAGGCAATGAGCATGAGAGAAATTTTAGGATTTAAAAAATTTGAATTAATCTCGTGCAGCAAAGGAAGAAATCCAAAGGAGAAGCAAGGTAGAAAATATGTAATTTCTATTGATAAACCCCAAGTAGCCCAAGGTCCCAAAAACACTTGAAGACCAGAGTGGAGAGAAGTAGAGCAATAGCCAAAATTCTACCAAATTTGGGCTTCTTATCAGTGACGACCCCTATGCACTTGATCTCATACCTAGTGAAAACTCAATGGGCAGAAAAGGTTCTAGTCATAGCAACTCTGATACCATGTTGATGCACCTAGGAGCCTGTGTTGCAAGCCAAATTAGCCAAACAATGAGAAGCAACCAAAATGAAGCTATTTCACCATTGATGTGAATGAGATGATCTAAAATGTACAAAGGACCCTGTATAAATAAGAAGGGAAAAATGCAAGAAACATTTGGAGAAATTGGAGAAGAGATCATGGGAAACATGCCTACAGTAGGTGACCACCCAAAGTGAATTCTCCAGACCAAGATAAATAAATGCATACCTACGGTTATAAATGCCAAGTTGAACTTAAGAAGATGCATGATGAAAAATGTCCATGCTAATAGGGAAAACTCTCAAAAGAGTGACACTATGCTTCCTCATCTCTACCTTTAACTCCTCACAAAGTAGTGTGGAAGGTTAGTAAGGGAAAATTTAAGTCCACAAGCAAACCCCATTGTATGAATCAAGCACAGGGTATGTGCAGGATCATGATGGGCCAAAAAGTGGCAATATGATGGGTATGTGGCTAATGAATTTTTTTTAACCCAAAATTGATGAAATGAAAAGGGTTTTTAGAGGAGATTCTCAGCTTTCCACCAATATAAATTATTCTTTACTTTGAATTCAATAAGTAATTATTATTCATTTTCTATTTGAATTATGACTAAACTCTTGATTGATAGGCTGATTGAAAAACATCTATAGCTTTCAAATGGTATCACATTTTTTGAATCCAAAACATGCTTCACATTCTATGCTTTGCATACTATAGGATTAAAAAAAGAAAATTGAATTTCATGAAGTTTTGGCCATGTTAAGGTGGTCAGACATACGAGTTTTTTATATTTTTTAATAGTTGTAATAAAAA
>VDFB02365533.1:0-21852 GCA_007258455.2 Sequoia sempervirens
CAACATAATTTGCTGCATTATTTGTCACCACTTGCACTACATTCTCTTCCCCCACATCAGCTATCACCTCCTCTATAGCCTCACACAGGTATGTGGCATTTTTGAATTGGGCAGAAGCATCAATGGACTTCATGAAGACGGTGTCACCTGAAAAAATAAGCAAAACCAATTATTCAATAAATTAAAAAACATAAATCAGCCATATTAAATTATTAATCACTAAATCAAATTCAAATTCCAATGCATTGAGGGAAGTACAATTACCTCCATAGGAAACTAGGAAATTAAGCAACGTCCTATTTCTCCTATCGGTCCAACCATCAGTCATGATGGTGCAACCAATCATCCTCCACTGCTTGCGCTGCTCCTCTAATTGTGCTTTCACATCTGCCACCTTTTGAGTCAAAAGTGGGCCCTTTAATTCATCTTCACTAGGGGCTTTGAACCCCGCCCCACATATGGTTATGGCATCAACCATGTTTTGCCAAAAAGGTGACCTAAAACATGTCATAAATAAATTAGAAGTTACATAAGTATTGTAAAATGAAAAGTTTTAAGTTTTTAACTTTAAATTTGAATTCGATAATGAGATACATCTAGATTCTAAAATTTAAATATAAATTTTAAAACAATTAAACGAAAAAGAATTACCTGGCTACATGGAAGGGAATGGCGCAGTAGTACCAAAAGTCTGCAATTGTCTTTTTTGCTGCATCATGTGCGTCCTTGTTCCAATCCATGCTCTCAAGCAACGGTTGGGAACTAGGAGTAGTGCGTGGTACAAAATATGAGTCCACCCTAGATTTACGAACTCTAGGGCCAATGCTAATACTGCCACTACCACTAGCAGTAGCAGCGCCACCAGCACTAGGAGTACGCATAGGCATAGCTAATGCAGAAACAAAAGAACTAGCACAAGCACTAGCACTAGGACGGTATGGAGGCATGGAAGAAGCATCTCCAACAGCACCAAGTCCCTGTCCAACTCCAACACTCACCAACTCCTGCTTCTGTTTCTTTTTCATTTCTTTTTTCATTTCAAAAGTTTCTAATTGCACCTGCACTTCACGAACAACCTCAGGAGGTGCTCTAGTGCAACCCACTACATTATGGGCGGGTATGCGTGCAAGATGGTATTTTAATCTATTTATGCCTCCATGATATATTGTTTTGCAGTAGTTACATTTTGCGTCTCCTTTTTTCATTCCGGGAAAGATTTCAACATGTTTCCAAGCAGGGTCTTTTCTGATTGGGGTTTGAGACATTGTGAAAATAATAATATGGTTTGATTTGCAAATGTATGTGGCTGCAAAAGTAGGGTTTCTAAAATTATTTAAGTTGCAAGTAGGGTTTGTAAAAAAAATATGCAAACTCAAAAAAACAATGATTTTACAAATTACAATGAATTATTTATTAAAAAAATACAAAAAAAATCAATTAAAATCAAACTTATCTTTTAGATTTGGCTTGGAATGCAATGCAAACTCCTCCCAATCACTGGTAATGAGCTCTCAATGCACCTCCTTGCTGGTATGAAGCTCCCAAAATAATATATGACCCTGGATTTGTCTTCAACAGCTTGTTTGTTGCCCTCTCTTCTCCCTTTTTTTCTTCAAAACTCTCTCTTCTCCTATTTTTCCAAATGAATGAAATGAGGTTGCTTTTAGGGCTAAGGAGAGAATATAAGTAAAAAAAAATTATAAAAAAACTTTGAGTTTCTATTTTTTTTGGCCTTTTTGGCCTTGGTTGCGCCGGCCGTGTCTAAGGGTCGAGACTCTCCTGGGCGTTGCGCGTCCGACGAGTCTGGCGTGTCTGGCGAGTCCGGCTTGGACACGTCTGGACGCGGCCGCGTTCGCGCCAGCGCTCCCAGGACACGGCCAGGGATGCGCGGAGCGCAACTCGCCGTGTCCGGGCGCTTCTGGGCGAGTCTCGGGACTGTTATAAATCACTTTAATAAATGTTATTTATTGACGCAAGATAAAGATGCTTTGTTGGTTTTCAAAGATATAGTCAAGGAAGGAGTTAATTAAAGCTTTGATGCCTTTGCATGCATCTAGGGAGTGGTTGAAGAGATTTGCAAACACATGGAGAAAAAATAGGGAAATTTGGTGACCTCATCTACAGTTGGACATCAGTTTAAGGACCAGATGGGTTATGTATGAGTCAAGGAGGATTTTGAGGCACTTGACTCCTTGTTTCTTGCAATTTCAACCCTATTTTTGGGGGATTTTCAGTTATGCACGACCCTTTGGATGGTTTTCAAATTTAGAGCTATTTATGTCTATTTTAAGAAGTTTTGTTTCAGTTAAGTGCCTAATTTGAAGGAGAGGTGTTAGACAACTCATCTAACCAATTGGAGCCAAAATTCAAAATTTGAATTTTTGGAGCCTTTTGTATAAGTCTTCTTCTTCTCTCATTCTTTCACTAGTTCTAAGTTTGGTGACTATTGGAGTAGTATATTCAAACTTTGTAACTCATTTGTTATGAGGTTTAGAGTTATTTTATTAAGGATTTTGTCTTGAGATGCAAGAAACTCCTGTTTTTCAATAAAAGAAGCTTGTTTCCTCATTTTTTCTTTGGTTTCAGTATTGATTGTGAATATCATGGTAAAATATTGTGTTTTCCTTTATTTTTATCAAATTCCTTCAATATTGAATGCAAAGAGTGGCATGTTATAGTGTAGGTCTATGAATGTGTTTATCATTCTGTTGTATGAATATTGTGAAAAAAATATTGTTTTCCTTTTAAGAACATCAGAAAAGCCAAAACCTTTCATTAGAATCATTTTTGCAAACATGTGTAGCTGAGTTGTGAGATAGTACAATTTTCATTAGTTGAGTGAATTTTTGAGTTTCAGCTGCATTGTCAAGTTTTACCTTTGGTGTATCACCTGTTAGAGATAGGTTTTAAAATTATAAGCATATCCTCTTACTCTATTCCTTGTATTTTAATATTTTTAAGTTATCTAAAGGGGAGCCAACCCATAATTTGGAGGTCTACTTTCACAATAGGATACCCACAGCTTGAAAGTAGTCCCATGTTGCATGAGATTGTTAAGTTTTTAGCTTAGCATCGGGTGCAAATCTCTGTGACAATAGTTTTTGGCATGCCCGATGGGACGTTGAGTTGATTGTCAGTTCAAAAAAAGCTTCATTTTGTTGCTGTTTTGGTGTGAGTAGCAGTATTTCAGCCTTTAGAAAGGAAAATTTACACACTTAGCGAGTCCAAGTCTTTGGTTTTAGTAGTTTCAGTGGTAGCTTATGAGAAAATATCAAACCAGACAAAGTGCAGATCCTATTGAGCATTCTGAGCTACCATCAAGAAGTACTAAGGTAATTAAGAACGCAGCAAATTTAGTTTCACCATATAGCAATCCTCTATTTTCAAATTTTGCAGTTCAAATACCAGCAAGTTTCACTGTTCCTAGTAGTTTCAATCCTTCAAGAGTCACTATGGCTTATAATCCACCACCTAGGAATCAACCCTTTGTGTCTTTTGATCAAGTAAGTCCCTTGGATCTTGCCCAACATAATGATATACCAATAGTAGCCCTTAAGAGTCTTCCCTTTTTCATTGGAGAGGATCATACAACTGCCACGGAACACATTAGAGATGTGGCCTCGTTGTGTGGTTTGCATCATATTACTGAGCAAAATATTACAGTAAGGCTCTTGGCAGCTTCTCTCGAGGGTAAAGCCCTCCAATGGTTCAGAGGTCTTGTTGTTAATTCAATTGCAACTTGGGACCAGCTATGAGAGCAGTTGAATAAGCAATTTGAGGACGAGTCAAATCGTCTTTCATTGGTGGAGCAGCTCACTACCATCAAAAGAGCTCCACATGAACACTTGGTGGACTTCAACTACCGTTTCAAGAAGACCTGGAATAGGATTCCAACCTCGGTAAAACTTTCTAATGATTATGCATTTTTGTTTTATATGAAAGCTTTGAATAGTGATATTGCACTTATGATACAGTCTATGGGTGGGAATTCATTACTAACAGCATTTGATGTTGCTATAAGGGTTGAGAATAGTTTAATTCAATCTGGAAAGATAGCACCTAGGCCTTCAATGCCATTTTTTGTTGAGGTGCAGCCAATTGTCCCTATTATACCACCTACTATAGTTGTTGTCCCTTCATTTCCAACATTTAATAATCAAGTTGCAGCTCAAGAGAATGTTGTCTCAAGTCAATCCCAAGAGCTGATAAGTACTAAGGAGAAAAATGATAATATTCAGAAAACTTTGCAGACTTTTGGTAATGAATTAGTCAATATCAAAAAGCAACACTACTAACCACCTTACCAAGCTCCATACCAAGCTCTATATCAGCCCAATAGGCCAACTTACCAAGCTAATCCTCAAATTCAAAGGAGGAATTTTAATCAAAGGCCTTTTCAGCCCTATAACCCCAATGCACCTAGCTCTTCTAAGGAGATTGTACCTGTCCAAAACAACATGGCTGTTGATTATGAGTGGTTTTTTCCTTGTAACCAATGGCATAACTAGTCCACTTGTTCCAATGGCATGTTGAATCAAGCTTTAATGGCACAAAACAATGTTGTTGTTCCAAGAGATTCGTCACAAGAAGTTCATGAACAACAATCTATTCATGTGGAACAAGGCAGTTCGGATGTCACCTTAATGAATTGGCAAGGTGAGGAGTTTTGTGGGGTTAATAGATCACAAAATCAGTCAAATACTCCTATAGCATCCAATACAAGGTCTAAGAAAAGGGCTGATGACTTGGGGCAGCAGACTGATAAAGACAAAAATCAGTCATTTACAAGTTCACAAGGTCAAGTAGGGCCTTCTTCACAGAACATTCAGATTCTGCCAAGAGTAAAACCTGTTGTTGTCAAAGATCAGCCTAAAGCACCAATTCAACCAGCACAAGCACGAGGAGATGTTGTTCCTAAAGGACAACAAAAGGTTAGTACTGGTAATTTCAATATTCTAGATCATATGAAGAAAACACATGTTAGTGTTTCTATGTGGGAATCTTTAGCTCTTCTTGGGAAAAAAGATTTGTTACATAAGGCATTGTCAAAGTTTTATTTGTCAAATGAGGTGTCTAACTAGTAGTCCTCTAAGGTTGTACTTGCTAATGATTCACAAGAGAAGAAGGAACAACATACCAATGTAGCCAAGCCACCTCCGTTTTATGTAACTCTAATCATTGGCCAGCATTTGGTGCATAATTGTATGATCAACTTAGGTGTTTTCTAAAGACCACATTGAGCCCTATAATCCAAGTGTTATCAATGCATCAACTGTTGTTAATTGCACTCTTTTTGATCATGAAGAGGTTCTTGCAGCCAATGAGACAAAAACACATACTGAGGATATCCCTGATGTCCTTCTAGATGAGTGGGCAGCTGAGAATGTCCATAATGTTTTGAATGGATAGCATGGGGAGGGAAGTTTGGGGAATTATTTGATGCATGAACCTAATTCTTTCATGCCTATTCTGGTAAAAAGTGTTGAACAATAGTCCGATCAGCAAACAAATGAAGTTTGGAAGATGTTTTTTGATGGTTCAAAGAGTAAGAATGGTGTTGGAGGAGGTTGCATGCTCATTTCTCCCAGTGGTGACAATATTATTTGTAATGTCCCCTTCTAATTAAACTTCTGTGATTCCGTGGATTAGCCTATTATGTCGACCCTCGTAGGCTAATGGTTCTGGTTAGAGGGTCACTTGTTGGGCACCTGGTCGGTAAAATGCAATGTTGGTATCTAGAGTATGGTGACGTGGTGAAATTGCACTTTTGGCGTGTTATGGGGGCTTAAAATATTGATCTTCACCATTATTTCACCTTCTCAGGCTTTGGGGACCATGTGTCTATTAGTTCAAGGGGGCATTTTCTATTTTTCAGTTACTATTCATCACTAAAGTGAAAAAAAGACATAACTTAATGAATAGTGATTTTTAATGAATAGTGCTTTTCAAAGTGAAATTATAAAAAGAGCTTGAGAAAGTCGACCTCCTCATGCTATGAGTTATTTTGTTGAATGAAGTTTGAAGTGTGAAGTTTGTGGAAGAGAGAAACTAGGGTTTCTCAATTTCAGCAGTGGGTAAGCCTAGTTTGGGGCTTGTAATTAGAATTTTGGCATCTTGAAGGTGTGAAAGACCACCCTAAAGTGCTGGTTATTTTCTTGTTGCTGCATTTGAGCTTGAAATTGCTGATAACAAGTTGTTGGAAGCCATCTATTGGAAGGATAATTGCTATGGGAGGTTTCATTCGCCTTTGGGAAGGATTTGTTCGAGTTTTATGCCAGTTGTTGAAGCTGATTGTTCACTTACAGCCAGCCGTCCTTGTGAGAGGGTTCCATCTTCTTCAAGCAAGGAAAACGCCTCATCTTTGTAGCTGCTTCCTTTCCATAAGGGGGCGTCCTTAGTATTAGAAGCTGTTTCTTCAAACATTTGGTGGGAGAAAGTTGTAAGTTTTTATGTGCATTTTGTTGGGCGCGGGTACTGTAGCAAACACTGTTCACAGTGTTATTTTGGCTGCAAGTTAATCTAGGGTTGTAAATCGTCTCTTATTCCGAAATGTATGGAAGTTATGCAATGTAAGTACTCTATCATGTAATGAAGAAAGCCTTTAGCAATCTTATTGAGTCTCTTCTTAGTTTATATTTGAAGTTTAGTTTATATGAGTTCTTTATATGCATATGGTTGTAAGTAAATCATTGAATCATCAGCATCAAACCACAAAAACACAAAAAAACAAGGAAAGCAAAATACAAACCAAAAATCAGACCTAAAACCAAGCAAAAATCATCGCAGCAGTGAGTTCGGGTCATCACATTATTCAGCATTTAGGTTCACATTCAGCTGCACTAATAATACAGCTGAGTATGAGGCTTTGATTCATGGTCTCCAATGGGCAAAAAAGAGAAGTATTTGTTGTTTATAAGTTTTTGGCGATACAGAATTGATTGTTAATCAAGTAAGAGGCTTCCATACTACCAAAAATGATCTTTTGAAGTCTTATAAGCATACAGTATGGGATCTTATTGAAAATTTTCAAGCTTTTAATTTACTGTCTATTCCCAGCAGTGAAAATAAACATGCTGATAGATTAGCTGCCATAGGAGCTCAATATGATATTCCTAGTGACATCAGCAACACTAAGGAACAACAGTATGTTAAAGTCATTGTTAGATCTTCTATTCCTAACAATAATGAACATTGGCAAGTTTTTGACAATGATTAGCAAATCATAAACTTCTTGAGAGAAGAGGCAGAATTTTCAAATGATAATCAGCAGAAACTCAAATAGCAGTATGAGGATCAAATCATACAGCTGAAGAAAAACAAATTACCCAAAGGCTTGGTGACATTGGAGTCAATCTTCAATGCTGATGATCAAGTAAGAAAGGAAAAAGCTAGCTTGCATATCAAAGAAGATCAGTATCAAGATGTTCAAATTTTCAAGCATAAGCTTTTGAAGCTTGGCAAGGTATGCACATTAGAAGAAAAACATGCATTTGTTTTACTTTGTCAAGAGTTATAGTGATATCTTTGCATGGAAATATTCAGATTTGAAAGGTTTTGATCCTACAATTTCCCAACATACCATTGAGCTTGAGCCTAATGCGAAACCTGTAAGACAAAAACATAGGCCACTTAATCCCAAGATTGAGCTCCTCATGATCAAAGAATTGAATAAACTCATTGAGAGCAACATTATATTTCCAATCAAACATACCTCTTGGATATCCAATCTTGTTCCAGTGAGAAAGAAAAATGGTGAAATCAGACTTTGTGTTGATTTTAGAGACCTTAATAGAGCCTCACTGAAAGATCGTTACCCATTACCTTCCATGGAACAAATCCTTCAAGTTGTTTCAGGTTTTGAGAGGTTTTCTTTATTAGATGGCTTCTTGGGATACAATCAGATTTTAGTTAAGGAATGTAAGGAAATGTAGTGGAGCGCATCTAATGAAAACTCCAAACAGTAGTGCCTTCGATAACTTTTAATTCGATTAGGTTACCTCAAAGACATGAACAACTATGTCCTAATGCGGAAACAGACAGTTAATTTCCCACATTAATCCTTCTGAGAGAATGTAATTCAACAGCAAGCAATGACAGATTCTAGAAACAGAATCAACACAGATGAAAGACAAGACATAAATCAGAACACAAAGATTTACGTGGGGAAAATCCTTTCGGATAAAAAACCCCACACTCCAAAGATCGAGCCATTGTATTATTCAGCAACATAAAGGTTACAATACAAATTCAGGCTCAGAGCCTCTTCAGAGATTCATCTTGTTCATTCTGTAAACAACTGGTAGTATAACTCAACATGAGAGATCAACCATGGCATTCATGGTCAGGAGAGATTCCAGCAACAAAAAATGCTTCTTTCTTCTGCTTCGACTTCATGGCTTCGGCCTTTCGGCCAGCCACTCGGTCCTCTCTCTATCGTTCACTCTCTGGCTCTCTCTGTACTCACAGACGATATCGGCATAGGTTCCAACAGTCGGCAAGAGGTTCTACCGATATCCACAAGTCATACCGAAACCATCGACATCCAATGCATTCCTATCGGCAAGATATTTCTCATCGGCAACACTCATACCGATACTCACAAGTCACATCGATTTTAGCATTCTCATCGGCGAGACAATCGCCATTCGATGAGACATCACATCGAGCTCACTCCGAAGTGTTCCTAAGTCGCCAGGACTTCCGTCATTCGCTGAGAGATCATATCGAGCCCTTTATGTTATACCGATGTCACTGTCGGCTAGACATTCCACATTCGCCAGGAGATCATACCGTGGTTCCAAGTCACCCCGAGTCTATCTTGTCGGCCAGACTTACCGCTTTTGCCAAGACTTCATACCGAAGCCTTAAAGTCATATCGATGTGTTCCACTATCGGTGAGAGAATCAACCTTTGGCAAGACTTCTTACCGAGGCTTCCAAGTTATCCCGAAACCATTGCTCGCCAAGAGTCACACCGAACCGATGACCCCACTTGCTGTCGGCGAGACTTCCGATATTCGATGAGACATCATATCAAAACAAGTCTTTCGGCCAAGGGTCTCCCCGATGTCTTCGAGTGTTACATTGTCACCAAGACAATCCTTCATCGCTAAGACTTCACACCAAGATCCTTAGGTTACTCTGAGTGTCCGTCGGTGAGACATATCCTTATTGGTAAGACTTCTTACCGATCACCCAAGGGTTTCCCCGAAAGCTCCAACATTGTCGCCGAGACATGTTACTTTCGGTAAGACTTCTCACCGAGCCACCATAGGTTATCCCGATGACTTCATTGCGTATCCCTGTCGGCAAGACCTTCCAATGTCGCTGGGACTTCTTCCCGAGTGTTGAAGTCACTCCGAAGCCCCTAGTCGCTATGAGTCTCACCGACGCCCGATTGAATGCCCTGTCGGCCAGAGATCTCCACGCGGTGAGAAGTTACGACTGCCTTATGTCACAGCGATAGACACCAAAGTGAAAACGTTCGGCAAGACTTGTGCAAGGTCACAGCGACTAGAATATTTCACAAGGTTCCCAAACTGCCAGTCGGCTAGACCAAAGAAATGTCACACCAACTTTTCTCTTCCAGAGGTTCCAGCTTGTGAGATTGAGGCAACAATTCCAACAATCTCCCACTTGACGAAGATCACACAGGCACCTTCAAAGCAACCAGAAACTAGGACCACACTAGCTCCACCAGTTCAAACCCTGCAATACTCAAAACACCCAATCAACATGATTCCACAGATAACAGTCCATTAAACAATCTGCAACAAAGACCAGGCATCCAACTGCAACTCACTGTCCAACAAAACAACCGATCCCAGCCTTCCAGGAAACCACATAGATCTCAACATGCTCTCATGCTCCATCAAGAATTCTGCTCCAACATCCAAGATGTTCACCATTCTGGCAACAATCCCGTCATCTTCCAACATGTCACCTGTGGAAGAAGGATACAAAGCCAAGGTGTATAAGCACCATTCCAACGTACACAAGCAAAAGATCCCAGTGATATCTCCAACAAGATACTGCTACCACTTCACTGTGCTCAGACGCTATACAGAAGCAATATCAACTTCAAAGCTTCAAACAGAACACAACAGTGAAGTCATTATCCAAAAAAAAGATAAACAACACCAGTTAGAACAACAATCAGACTGACCGCTTCCATCCAACTGATAAACCCACGCGACTGAAAATAGCACCCACAGCTCGTGCTATACTATCCAATCTCACATACCTCACAGGTATCACCATTAGTAAACTTCTGCCAATCCATTAACAGCAAATACAAGTTCTAGTGTCAATCAGTCGAAGAAGACAAGACACATACAGGAACTCCCATTGCCTAAGAAATCCAAATCTGAAAGATCAGAAGGCATCGCAAGCCTACCAATACCAGCACATAGAAAATGTAACCCTGTAGTACCAAAGAAAAAATCCACAATGATATGCACAACCTGCCACAAGAAACATTTCTCTCACCACAAACCTTCACGGCCACAGAGAGAAACACTGCACATCATCTTCTGTAGAACATCCTCCTACATACACTTCTAACAGCCAGCTGTGTCAAGAATGATCTCCTTCACATCCCAAAACAAAAAACCTTAACAACATCCATCAGTTCAATCACCAAGATCAAACCAACTTTTAAACCATGGATGTAAACCTCTCAAAGAAGATCAAGCTAAAACATTTCCCATTTCAGGAAATCAGCCCATACATCATCTCCTACCATGGATGTAAACCTCTCAAAGAAGATCAAGCTAAAACATTTCCCATTTCAGGAAATCAGCCCATACATCATCTCCTACCAATTCTCATCAGTAAATAACATAACTCAAAAGCTCAAGGAGATAAAACAAATTGTTCAATTTTCACTATGAATCCTCCAAAACCATTAAACAACAATTCAAGATCCATATCATGAAAGTAAACATAAAACACATCTAAAAGATATAAAGGGCCAAATACCTTTCAGATAAACTGCCGAGTAGACCAAGACTAATCCAAGAGCAATCTCCTCATAGGTCTTTTATTGAACTCACGTTCAACCAAGTTGTAGGCTTCTCGGACTTTCTGCTAAAAAACTTTAACAAGAGTAACAAGCAGCAACACTTCTCTCTTAAGAGCAAAACAACCTCACCTTATTCTTCATGTATCCAGTACTAGCAACCGATCATCTCATGTTAAACTCCATCTGCATTACTGCACTATCATGAAATATCAAGCAAATAATCAAAGCACCCAATACACAAAGAATTACCAGACCATTGTCAAAGCTCCAATCATCTGAATCAGGAACTTATCATGACACCATGATCTACACATCCCCATAGGAGATACCATGCTCCAAGTGACTTCACCATTGTCTCAAGTACAATGCACAATGCCAAAACTCCAGTGCACAAACAAGAGTATACCATGACATAAAGCAAATAGACTTAAGAACAACATCACCTGTCAAGAACCACCAACACCTTAGCCAAAGACTCCAAGCGTCCTCCATGGTTCCAAGATGTTGCACATCTTCAAATAATGTCCATGCAAAAGCAAAAGCGTAAGAACCCTTCTGCAACACTAAAGAAGACCATTCACCACCATGTGATGAATTCACAGTCACTGCTAGAGCTCCCACTGAAAAGTG
Organism: Sequoia sempervirens; assembly: GCA_007258455.2. NCBI lineage: Eukaryota > Viridiplantae > Streptophyta > Pinopsida > Cupressales > Cupressaceae > Sequoia > Sequoia sempervirens. The sequence continues at coordinate 11,653 of VDFB02365533.1, forward strand.
ACACCCCAACTCTCCAAGTGTCATGACCACCTCTATAGGTTCCCTTAACCGACCATTCAGGTACTCAAGAATATCCATCCTCTCATCTAAAAAATAGTCACACCAATGCACAAGTGACCACAGACAAGGCCAGCTAACAAATCTGCACCATCAATGAATCAACCTCGTGGATAAAGACAGTCCACATCCAAGTTATCTCACTGCAGCCAATGGGTAGCTAATCCACCAACCGCATAACTCGTAGATCACAACCATCGAACATGCAAATCCGTTATCACATTGAAAACTGCAACACTGAGATATCAAAGAGAATAACCACGTAGACAACATGACTCAAACACCAGATCACACCAGATCTGACTTGCCAACATGTCCACTACGAGCACCATAATCAAGGAACCCACAAGCACCACCACAAGAATGCTGAGTGACAAATCACGTACCAACACTCCCTTGCAGAGAAGAAAACATATCTCCTCAAGCCATGCACCAAGCATGCATGTAGACTTGCAACTATCTCATTCATCAACACCCCAAAAAGCCAATATCTAGACAATAGCTTAACAGCAACTCCACATGAGCACAAGTTTTGCTTAACCATGTAAAACCTGCAAAACCACAGAGCCATGCAAGTACAAAACATCCTTAGAAAGGAAAAAAACAGTTCAGGAGAATCTAGGTCCCTTTCAGACCAACTCTAAAACCACCAACATGTACATGCATCCGAGAAAAAGAGAAAGGCTATTTCAGAAGCTTGCAAATCATCTAATGATTAACTCCATAGCCTTCAAGCATTCGAGGTTAACAGGAAATAGTGCGTTCCAACACTAGGAACCACCACCTAGCATAAGCACTCTCTTCCATGACTGAGAAACAATCTAGGCTTCTCCATATCACCCAGGAGCCTGTCACACAGACACCAATATGAAAGCCTTACTGCTACACAGCCACAGAGTAGGAAAATCCACCTCATACTCCAAGGTTATACCTCTACCAGCCAGGAGACACAGATCACAACATGATCAACTCCCTTTTTCCATCTTGACCATCCTTCAAGCTGCATGTTGTTTCAGAATACCACAAGGCTTCCACTCATCAAAGGATCAATACATCAGTCCATTCCTCCAGATTTCTTCCATCCTATCAAGCTAAGAAATCTTCACAGGAGAAATATCCAGAACCAACAACCAGAAGAAGGCTCTGATACCACTTGTAAGGAAATGTAGTGGAGCGCATCTAATGAAAACTCTAAACAGTAGTGCCTTAAAGTCATATCGATGTGTTCACTGTCGGCGAGAGAATCAACCTTCGGCAAGACTTCTTACCGAGGCTTCCAAGTTATCCCGAAACCACTGCTCGCCAATAGTCACACCGAACCAATGACCCCACTTGTTGTTTGCGAGACTTCCGATATTCGATGAGACATCATATTGAAACAAGTCTTTCGACCAAGGGTCTCCCCGATGTCTTCGAGTGTTACATTGTCGCCAAGACAATCCTTCATCGCTGAGACTTCACACCGAGATCCTTAAGTTACTCCGAGTGTCCGTCGGTGAGACATATCCTTATCGGTAAGACTTCTTACCGATCACCCAAGGGTTTCCCCGAAAGCTCCAACAGTGTTGCCGAGACATGTTACTTTCGGTAAGACTTCTCACTGAGCCGCCATAGGTTATCCCGATGACTTCACTGCGTATCCCTTTCGGCAAGACCTTCCAATGTCGCTGGGACTTCTTCCTGAGTGTTGAAGTCACTCTGAAGCCCCCGGTCGCTATGAGTCTCCCCGACGCCCGATTGAATGGCCTGTCGGCCAGAGATCTCCACGCGGTGAGAAGTTACAATGACTGCCTTATGTCACAGTGATAGACACCAAAGTGAAAACATGCGGCAAGACTTCTGCAAGGTCACAGCGACCAGAATATTTCACAAGGTTCCCAAACTGCTAGTCGGCCAGACCAAAGAAATGTCACACCGACTTTGCTCTTCTAGAGGTTCCAGCCTGTGAGATTGAGGCAACAATTCCAACAAGGAAGAGGATCAATTTAAAACAACATTTACAATTAAATGGGGGACCATGGCTTGCAAGAAAATGCCATTTGGCTTGTCTAATGCTGGAGCTACTTTTCAGAAAGCTATGGACATGGCCTTCAAAGGTTTGATGTATAAAATTGTGCTGGTTTATTTGGATGACATAACAGTTTTTCATAAAATTCAAATGAACAATTGACTCACTTGAAGATGATCTTTGAAAGGTGTAGAGAGTTTGGTATATCTTTCAACCCAAAGAAGTGTGTGTTTTCTGTCCATGAAGGTAAGTTGTTGGGATACATTGTATCCAAACATGGCACCTCCATTGATCCGAAAAGAGTAAGTGTCGTTCTTTCTCTTCCTTTACCAGCACACAAGAAGGGCCTGCAAAGTTTCTTGGGTAGAGTCAACTTTGTTAGAAGGTTTATTCCGAATTTTGCTGAGTTATTAACGCCTCTCACTTCAATGTTAAGGAAAAATGTTTCTTTTAGTTGGACCAAGGATGGAAAAAGGAGTTTTGAGCTTATTAAGGAAGCACTTGCAGCTGTTCCTACTTTGTTAAACCCGGACTTTTCAAAGGATTTTATATTGTATGCATATGGGAACTTTGATAGTATAGCAGCTATGTTAGTTTAGGAGAATGATCATGGTTTAGAGCAGCCTTTAGCCTTTTTCAGTCAAAGTCTCAAAGATTATGAGCTTAAGTATTCTTTTGTTGAAAAGCATGTACTTGTTGTTATTAGAAGTTTGAAAAAGTTTAGACACATGCTTTCTAACAATAAGATTAAGTTGCTGGTTGCTCACCCTTCAGTCAAGGAATTTTTGTTGAGTAAGGACTTGAACAGTAAAGAGTTGGTTGGGTGACTAAAGTTATGGAATATGATGTTGAGATCAAAGTTACCAAGTTGATTAGAGGCAAGGGTTTGTGTGAACAGCTTGCTAGTAACAGTAACAGCAGTACAAAAAAAGAAGAGGACACTGTCCTAGCTCTTCAAGATCAAGAACAAACAATTGTCCCTGTTTCTTCTACAAGTTGGGTACAAGAAAAGACTCATTTTTTGTTGACTGGTGAGTGTGTCCTTGTGGTTTGGATAAATAAAAAAGAAGGTACTACAGGCTGCAATCTATACCTTATGTACTCTTAAATGGTTTGTTGTTTAGAAAAGATTTCCATGGTGTTTTGTTAAGATGCATAGAAGTTGATCAAGTTGATAAAGTTTTGCATGAGTTTCATGAAGGATCAGCTGGAGGAAATTTCTCACCAAGAGCTACAACTCTTAAGATAATGAAAGGAGGCTATTATTGGCCTAGTTTGTTCAGTGATGCACATTTGTGGGTGAGAAAATGTAAAGAATGTGCCATATTTGCAGGAAAAGAAAAGTTGACAGCTCTTCCATTGCAACCAATTCAGGTTGAACATCCCTTCATGAAGTGGGGTTTGGACTACATAGGAGTCATAAATCCACCTTCAAGTGTTGGCCATAAGTGGGTGCTCACAGCCACTGATTACTTAACAAAATGGACTGAGGTTGTGGCACTTAAAGAGGCTAATGAGACAACTGTTCTAAACTTTTATGAGGAGCTGATTACAAGGTTTGGAGTTCTTGAATCAATAGTTTCAGATAATGCATTTGTTTTCATAAGAACTAAGGTATTTGATTGGGCTGTTAGAAATGGTGTTTATCTGAATACTTCTTCTAACTACTATCCTCAAGGCAATGGACAAGCTGAGTCCACAAATAAGAACCTCCTGAGGATCATTAAAAGAACTATGGAGGGAAATCAAAGAGCTTGGCATACCAAGTTGAAATCAGCCTTGTGGGCTGCTAGAATTACTTCAAAGAGGTCAACAAGACTATCACCATACATGCTTGTGTATGGAAAAGAGGCAAGGCTGCCTATATCCCTTGAGCTTCTAGCCCTTGATCTAGTCAATCAGCTTGACATGATTGAGGAGGAGCCTATGACAGCAAGATTGGCTCAGCTAGTTGAGCTAGAGGAGACTAGAGGTGAAGCAATGAGGAAGATAGAACAACACCAAGCTCAAATCAAGAGGTCATTTAATAAGAAGGCATCCCCAAGAATATCCCAAGAAGGTGATATAGTGCTGAAGTGGGATGAGCTTAAAAGAAAACTTGGAAAGCATTCCAAGTTTGATGCATTTTGGAGTGGGCCTTACATTATTTCTGAGTGTAAACAACACAATGCTTTCCAGTTGTCTAAGCTGGATGGAGAAATTGATCCAATCCCAGTTAATGGGATTCACCTCAGCATTGCTTCTGAGGTATGAACTGAATTTGTATATAGTAGAGCAAGTTTTAGGTCTCAAAAATAAGTTTTGTTGCACATAGTTTAAATGCATTTTATTTCCCTAAGTGTTGTTTTTGCATAGTTGGTTAGTTTGCTCTGAGTTTAGTAACGGGGGTTTGGAAAGTGCTTTGTTGTCACTCATTCTAGTTCAATCAAATAGATATTCATCATTCATAACATAGAATTGAAGACTCAATGTGATAAATAACAGATATCTATTCAATGGAACCACAATGAGTTATAGCAGTATTATGATGAATTACAACAATGTGAGAGGACTGTTTACTAAGTTTTGTCAAAGTCTTTTTGACTCTGTGTCCAATGGAGAAGCCTAGGCAACTGGTCATGATGTTTTGCAGGCTAACATATAGCAGATGTCGCCAAAATGTTACCTATTTTTTCCTCCTAGCTCAAATAGGTAGAGCTGATTAAGTTTTTACAAAGTGAAAGAAAAAAGGTACATCTATTCTCTACCATGTCATATTCATATGCATAAAGGAGAAAATATGAAGACTAAATTATCACATTATACATATGCATACAACAAAGAAGAGAAAAGATTCATTTTCTTCAAAAAAAAGTCTTTATTGATAATATAAATGTGTGGTGTTCCACACAAGCCGTGGAACTGACTATTAAAATGCATATAATGAAAAAACTATACATTTATAGATGATAACGAAAAGTGCGTATGTAGAGAAAGGGGACCCATCATTGCCTGGTGAATGATGAATCCCATTGTTGGCTTTGGCTTTGCCTTTGCTGCTACCCCTCTTGCTTGTCCCGTCTTCAGTTGATGCTTTCCTTGTTGCTCCCAATTTTCCTGCATGTGAGAGAAAAAGGTGATGTTAGAGCAATGAAGAATCACCAGTCAATACATATGCAGTTATCCATAAACATATGATTTGATCATCATGTGCATTCAAATAGCTAACATATCACAGATGTTTAGGAAAATCAGAATGTTATCAAACACATCCATCTTATGCTCTGTTTTATCTAACATGTTTGCTTCTTGTGCAGATATAGATCAATTTTTGTTGCCGTTCTGTTTCACCTATTTACAGCATGTGGGATAAAATGTGGCTCCCACAAGGGTTGAGGCCAGCATGCTGCCCCTTAGTGTTGACAAGGGTTTGAGAGAGAAAATATTTGCAAAGCTCAATGAAAACATTCAACTAAGGAGTAAATCATTAAGTAGTTGCAAAAGCTTCAATAAATTGATCATACATGACAATCAACTCAAAATGTGCAATGAATTAAGAATTATGGAGGGACAACCGCTCATTCAAAATGATCAATGAATATGCAAGACATAAAATAAAATTGCATTATCCTCCATTGGGAATTCTTGTTTGCATATGGGGCAGCAAGTGCTTCATTGCTTTAGAATGTGATAGTGAACAAACATATATAATGATGCTCATATTTGGAGGACAACAAACAATCTATTGTTGTTTATGTTGTTTTTGTGTTCAATTTCCCACAAAAAGGTGTAATCATTAACATAATATCTTATAGGCAGTGTCTGCATACAAATGGAGTACAAAAGAAGCAATTGATTTATTGTCATGGAGCGATAGTGAACAGACATACACAATGCCAGTTTATAAATCAAGGGTAGCAACTTAAGTAGTTAGAGAAGCTTCAAGAAATCACCATCAGAGTGCTAATTATTTCAAAATCTTCTATATCTGAAACAATCATATACATGTAAAAGATTAGTAAATAGAAGCTATGCATACATGAGGAAGATCACAGTGAGCATAAAGGCAGTATCAAAAATACAGTGATGCTAACCAATATAATGCAGTCTCCAACATGACAAGGTCAAGGCAATAGCAATGAAATTGGGAGTGGGAAAGATAATGGACAAGTTACTTCATCACTGCCACTAATGCACAGAGGAAACAATATGTATTGCAATGAGTAACGGAGTTTTCAAGGATAGATACCAAGCAAAGCAAAATGCTACTTAGATGATAGTGGAGGTCATGAAAATGTCTAATGGGAGCAGTCACACTTAATATATGATCCACCAAAATAATGTACATCATAGTGAGCAAAGGTATGTAGAATATGATAAGGTTTGTTGCTCATGTGATATTCACAATCATGGACAGTCACTCACTGTCTACAATGAGTTCCTAATGCTGAAAATGACAAAGCATGGCTGTCATGATGTGCATATCATATGAGATAGCCTACAGATTGAGAAAACACCCTTCAAATAGACTGTTGAAAGAGTAGTTTTAGTGGTAAGTTGAACAGTGAAACGACCTTCTAGACAGCCATTTGAAAAAGACTTATGTTGTGCTCTTGTAAACCTTGTAGCAAATGACTGATGGTAGTCTCATGACAGCAAGTAAGGAGGCAGCCCAATGTCTTATGTGACAATTTTGTAGACTTGTGCAATGAAGGTTATGAAGATTGTAGAGTCATAGAGACAACCTGAAGTAAGCTTTAAGGCATACACAAATCAATCACTACTACGAAGAGAACCAAGAATATAGTCCATGATTGACTATTCTAATGCAAAGGAGATCAATAAAGAGATAGTGACCTTGTGAACTAGCCTTATGATTTTTCTGGAAGACCTTATGACTGTGATTTGTGATCATACTTTGAAGAACAAAAGGAGAGTATGACACTATGCAAGGTTAAATGGTGCAAATGCAAGAGCAATCTCAAGAAAACCAAAAACCCAGAATAGAAGGAGCTCGGCCTGCAGAAAAGTCTAGAATCAAGAATGCAAACCCAGATGGCTACGGCCTGGAATTGCAACAGTGAGTTATGAAAAGTTCTGTAGGAGAAAATGAAAATGGAAGAAACCCTGAATTACATTGAGCATTTTGAAAGACCCATCTTGTGCTTTCAATGGTCGTGGCCTGGAGAAACGTTTTCTTCACAAGACAACAAAACCCACTTGAGTTATGTATAAAAAATTACAAGTGCAGAAAGAAATATTGAAGTATTCGAGCTTATTCAAGTTTGGGAAAGAATAAAATGCATAAGAAAGCTTTCTCATGGCCGCGACTTGTCAGTCATAAAGGAGGTTTTCCTTTCAAATTTGACAATAAAATGAACACAAATAAAGAAGGAGAACAGAGGTTCAAGTGTTTTGACATGAACAGACTTTAAGGAAAAAGTAATATTGCAAGGTTTTAAAAGCTTACCTTTGATTATGGTTGTGTGAAGATATGGGTTGAGCCACAGTTTTTCAAATAGCTTATTTTCAAAACTCAATCAATGAGTCTCCAATGGCGGCCCAAGGTGGAGAAGAAATCAACACAGAAAAGCAATGTAAAAAGACATCAGACTTGAGAGAGTGGCCGCGGCTGTAAAAGCATAAAAGTATTTTCAAAATGAAGAAAAATCTCTAGATTTGTGCCTGAAGATAGCTTACCTCTGCATTCTCAAGAGGATTTCTCCATCAAATCACTCAGAAACAACAAGATTGATGAAGTTCGAGCTCAAAAAATTATAAACCTTATCTTCTCCATGGTGGCGCCTCCAAGTTTCCTGAAGGCTCGATTAAGAAATGAAATGCTTTTCCTCTTTGGCCATGTTTTGTTTTAGGGTTTCAAACCTAGCACAAGTCAATAAAGCTAACACATTTTTTTTGCCTTTCATTTTTTGGTAAATGAACTAATACCTACATAGGTATTAAGCTTTTTCTTTTATCTTTTGCAAATGCAAATGTAAAGTATTTACTAAGTGACAGTTAATCAATCACTTAGTAAGTAATATTCTTATTGTTAAGATAAATGCATTTATCTTCAACTTGTAAATCAAATATCCTTTTTGATTGACTCCCAAAACATAGCCGAGTCAAATACTTTATTTATGCATCTAATTTGAAAATTATAAAACTTTATGAAAGTGATAAATTATAAATCACTTTAATAAATGTTATTTATTGATGCAAGATAAAGATGCTACGTTGGTTTTCAAAGATATAGTCAAAGGAGTTAATTAAAGTTTTGAAGCCTTTGCATGCATCTAGGGAGTGGTTGAAGAGATTTGCAAACACATGGAGAAAACATAGGGAAATTTGGTGACCTCATCAGCAGTTGGACATCAGTTTTAGGATCCACATGGGTTATGTACGAGTCAAGGAGGATTTTGAGGCACTTGACTCCTTGTTTCTTGTAGTTTCAACCCTATTTTTGGGGAATTTTCAGTTATGCACGACCCTTTGGATGGTTTTCAAATTTAGAGCTATTTATGTCTATTTTAAGAAGTTTTGTTTCAGTTAAGTGCCTAATTTGAAGGATAGGTGATAGACAACTTGTCTAACCAATTGGAGCCAAAATTCAAAATTTGAATTCTTGGAGCCTTTTGTATAAGTCTTCTTCTTCTCTCATTCTTTCACTAGTTCTGAGTTTGGTGACTGTTGGAGCAGTATATTCACACTTTGTAACTCATTTGTTATGAGTTTTAGAGTTATTTTATTAAGTATTTTGTCTTGAGATGCAAGAAACTCCTGTTTTTCAATAAAAGAAGCTTGTTTCCTCATTTTTTTCTTTGGTTCCAGTATTGATTGTGAATATTATGGTAAAATATTGTGTTTTCCTTTATTTTTATCAAATTCCTTCAATATTGAATGCAAAGAGTGGCATGCTATAGTGCAGGTTTGTGAATGTGTTTATCATTCTGTTGTATCAAAATTGTGAAAACGTTATTGTTTTCCTTTTAAGAACATCAGGAAAGTCAAAACCTTTCATTAGAATCATTTTTGCAAGCATGTGTAGCTGAGTTGTGAGATAGCACAATTTTCATTAGTTGAGTGAATTTGTGAGTTTCAGCTACATTGTCAAGTTTTAACTTTGGTGTATCACGTGTTAGCGATAGGTTTTAAAATTATAAGCATATCCTTTTTACTCTTTTCCCTGTTATTTTTTAATATTTTCAAGTTATCTAAAGGGGAGCCAACCCATAATCTGGAGGTCTACTTTCACAATAGGATACCCGCAACCTGAAAGTAGTCCCATGTTGCATGAGATTGTTAAGTTTTCAGCTTGGCATCGGGTGCAAATCCCTGTGACAACAAGAAAATCTCTATTTTTAGAAATTTTGACCTTTTTTGACTTTTGATGATAATTTTTACAAGATTTTATCCACTTCTACAAAATGACTTAATGAAGCAAATTTTTTAAATTTTGAGTATTACAAGTTACTAATATCAAATCTTTTTGAAATCTATTTCTTGATTGTAAATCTTGCATAGCTGACTATTTATTCCTATCGGAAAAGCCAATCAATGTGTTGCATGAGATTCAGGTGCATATTGACACTGTTTGGTGGTAAACGGTTGTTTCTTTAAACTTCTTGCATCATTCTATGCACAACTGAAGCAATTTGGTGGAGTATAGAGTGGTTTTTTCTTTGATTTAGTTCATTTCTTGGTGTATGCATGGATAATAGCTAGGAGACCCTTTAAATCTTAGGATCTTTTAATTTCTTTAATTTGAATTTTAGTAGTTTTCCTGCAAATGATTTGGATCCATGAAATGGTGAAGAGTAAATACATGTTGAATTTGTTACATCTTTATGTTACTCTGTTTGGTACAAATATCATTAAGCTTCAAAAGTATAGACCCCTCGTGATTAACAACATTTTTGCACAATGAACCTTGAGTGAACCTAGGATGCCAATTTGACATTTATGAGCCTTGGGGTAGCTAAGATCGTCTTTAATTGGAAAATATTAGTGATTCTTCCAAGAAAGATAGGTTCATTTGTTCATCTGAGCAAATGTCATGTCCCCATCCTAGTCAGCACAGCTGGTGACGAGGTTAGCCTATCATTTGATCCTCGTAGGCTGACAGGAGTGTTCAGAGGATCCTTTTTGGCAGTTGC
>VDFB02365534.1:0-25979 GCA_007258455.2 Sequoia sempervirens
ACCAAAATCTATTCTTAAATTGATAAAAAATAATGAAAATAATTTAAAAATCTAAAAAATTATAGGAATAAACTTCATCAAAATTTCTATATTTCATTAGTTTACATCATTTTCAAATTCAAAACATAAAGACCACTTTTATGTGGTCGAATTTCAAAAAAAAAATTGTTGTTGGCCGATTCCTTTATAAAGTGTGACACAGGTTTGTGCTTTTACCCATTAATGAATTCTACTTAATTTAAAACACACATGAGAGTGAATTGAAATATTCTTAAAATATTGCACTGTGAATTGAAAAAATAAATCCATGCATAGTAAATACACGCTTCCTATACACAAAAAATAAAAAATCATTATACTTCATATGTAGATGGAATTCAAAATTTCTCGCTATGAAAAAAGGAAAAAAGAGCAAAAAAGGAGCTAAGCTAAAAGCAGTTGGTGGCTAACCAGTCATTTTGGGACGCTTCATCCATAAGGGCAGTATATCCCAGGTAAACGTTGTATCTATGAGTATCAAGGTCAGGGGTATGAAGATCAGTTAAGAAATGTTGGATGGGAACTAATTCTCCTCATTCCAGAAATAGTGGAATATCGTTAGCAGAGGGAATTCCAATAGCTAGGTGTGCAACAGAAAGGACATAGTCCAAATTCCCCAAAAAATTAGGTTGCACTATCATATATACAACCTCACGAACTCTAGCAATAGAAATCCCAAGGTCCAGGAGCAAGGCTATGAACCGCGAAGCCAACTCTAAAATCAGCCTATAATACGCTCTAAACTCGACATTAGTTTCCCCGAGGACCAGGTGCAAATTGGATTTGGTGGTTGGATTCCTGAGAAAGAAAACCTTATTCAACATCTAGGTAGTAATTTGACCCAAAAAGGAATTTTGGCAACGAATGTAAGTCAAGAAAATGGGAATATCCATGAGCCTAGAAGTAACAAAGCACAAGTAGAGTGGAAAAGAAATAAAATTGAAGAAAGCAAAAAATGGTGTGAAAATTTTGAAGGAGAAGCGTGAAATTTATAGAAAACTGTGAGAACTTTGTGGTACATAGTTGCCTGGATTGAAATCTTGGGAAATGTAAGTTGAGGTGGCAATAGGATAATTTTCTCCAGAGTTAAATATTAAATCAAATAAATTCTCATAAAATTGGTGGCCATTGCTTCAAAGTTTTCCAATACTAAGATCATGAATCGAGCAAATTGAAGATTTCAAAATTTAATGGTGGTCATTTTAGTGTATTTTATTGAGCCGTATTAATCATGAAGGTGTCCATGTATGTATTGCAAAAAGGAAAATTAAGCTGGTAAGGTGGCACACATCGACATCTGGGAAATTAAAGGAAGAAATGCGAGTGTGTTAAGACGTGAAAATTAAATGTAGAGTATTATGGTTGGACTTAAGTGTAATCATGGAAAATTTGATGCATTAATGTTAGTGCAACACCATTAGATCGAAATTGCTAGCCAAGTTTAATTTAGCAGTTGCCATAAAAAAAATAGAATGGAAGGGTGGTAACCAATATTTCTAAATTTAGAACTAATTTGGTGATTGGATTACTTAATTCTAAATTTTACCTTATGCATTTTTTTTTATAGATAGCGAATTACAGTTAGCTGGAATTTGGCATAAGGATGGTAAAGTTTAGCTAGAAAGTCGCACATACAGGCAATAATTAAATGAGTTTTTGGGAATTAGTGAAATGATGAAGGGATTTGCATTGAATGAAAAATCAAAAAATAACCTTTGCTACCACTGTAATTCCCAACCTACTAGCAAGCTTCCTTTCCTACAAGTTGAAGAAAATAAGCTTACAAAGAAATATAAAAAAATAAATGAATATCAAAAGAGAAAAATTCAACTCTTTTGGCTATCCAAATATCTCTACTAGGGCTATGGACGCCTGTCTGGCAATAGAGCTATGTTTGGGGGAATTACAAAGATAACCTTATCGGGGCTATGGATGCTTTACTGGCAGCAAGGCTCTATCCAAGGTTGGCTTTGGAGGATTACTAAATTATGTAGTTCAATGTCAATGAACTAGTTTTTTCACCAAGTTTCAAAAATTGGAATTAATCAAAGCACACATTGATACTTTCCAGAGAAATTTTATAGTCTTTATGCTAGAATTTAGGTAAAGGTAAGGAGTTATTGTTGGAAAATATGTATAAATTATAATTTATAGTGGGTGATTTGATCTTGGATTTCTTTTAAATTTGATTTTATTGGTTGCAAGTTGTTGTGTGGTCTCACAACACGCCCTAAGACTATAAGACTTGGGGACCCAAGTAAAAACTAATGCTTATGGCTGGTGCTGGTTAGCAGAAATGGATCACCAAAAGTTAAAGTTAAAAGGAAATTTTTGGAGTAAATCGTGATTCAAGTGTATCACGTACCAGAAAGTTAGAAGTGTTGAAATGTTAATGCAAGTTTTGGTAAAGTGTTTCCGGGAATGAAGGTTCGGGAAATGTGGAGGTTCCAGTAGATTCTAGGATTTGGGAAAGTTTTATTCTGGTAAAATTTGAAGTTGTCGAGTACCGAGTACCGAGTAACAATTTTAAGTTTTAAAGTTAAATGTCTAAGTTTTCTCAGGGGTTCAAAAGGTCTGATAACCAGCCTAAAAGGATAATTATGCAAGAATGCATTTGAAGTGTGATATTTATGATTTGATTCAAAATGATGGTTTTGTGTTCATGAGAGTTTCATGAATTTTTTAAAAGAGATTAATATCTAGAATTTGTACTTGTAAGAGGAATAGATTGTGATGTAGCATTCGAGTATGGATGGTTAGGAAAACTTGCGTTGCAAGAAGGTCTGATGGTGTTACCAAGCTTGTTAGTGCACTTTGAAAGCTCATGTGGGAACAAAGTTTGTTGTGAAGAAGCACAGGATATCGAGAAATTGAGAATCTTGGTATTACGCATGTGACAAAGGATTGTTCTTAAGCTCCGATGTGATTCACTTCTGGGTGCATTAAGCCCAAGTCCAAACCTGAGTGTAGGAACATAATGACCACTTGATCATTCTAAATGTATCGAAAGTTCTTGCATTTCGTTTAGTGGATTTTCTCAATTCAAGTCACTGTCTTGATCATTTCAAATATGGAGATCTCGAAAGTTATTAGAGTGTTGAAAAAGGTTGACATCCATTGACTTATTCAACAATTCTCCTGCCAATTGTCATATTCCACGTGCCTTATCCTAATTCATCCATTGGATTCCCTCTCATGTGTTGATTAAATTTCCTAAGTGCCTAGTTCTTATTAAAGGTCAAGAGATGTTTCATTTTAAGTTAAAAGTTTAGAATTTGTAGATGGCGGAGAACCAAAACTTCTTTAAGTTTTGTTCTTTTTCCTATTTTCTTTTCCATTCCAAATTAAAAAATTGTATGTTTCATTAGAAGCTAATCAATATCAGAGCACAATTTGAAAGCTATCTTCTAATATGAAATCTTACGTAGTTGATTGTTTGTTCTTATCGGACAAAACTATGTGTTGTGTCATTTAAGGGTGCATACTGACACTATCCGATGGCAAATGATCCCCGCTCTCTTTAAAATCTTGCATCATTTTATGCCTAGTTGTGAATCAATTTGGTGGCGTATGGAATGGTTTGCTTTGGTTTGGTTAATTCTTGAAGCGTGAGTGGATAATACCTAGGAGAAACTTTAATTTTTCAATAATTTTTTATGCTTTATTTTAGAATAAATGTTTAAATTTTACAATTTTTTCCAGAAAAGAGATATGAATGCATGGAGTTTCTTTATCGTAAATATTTTGATACCATGATATTGCACTGAATGCTTAAAGCTAAATTTACTTAAGTGAAAGCAATTTGTTTGAAGTTCTTGAAATGTTGTTGCAAATTTGTCGATTTCATGAAATTGTTAAATGACCAGACTGAGATTATCTTTTACCTATCCATATGATTCCTTTGAAAATTGAAAAAATCGTTTACCCATCATGATTAAAAAAATTATCACAACGAACCCTAATGCAAACCTAGTATAGTCAAGACCTAACATAAACGAGCCTTGAGATTAAGATGAGTTAGCCTAAGATTTAGGTTGTCTCAGTGCAATATTTCAAGTAAAGATAGGTTCCTGCGGTGTGTTTGTGAGAATTTATCTACATTGTTGGTGCATGACTAACATCATCGTCAACAAATCACACTTTTTGGTTCATATTGCAACACCTTTTTCCTTGATTTTTGTATCCCATGGGTTGAGGATGGACCTTTGTGCACCATATTATTTGATTCAACTCTATCTTAACTACATATATTGGATATTTAGTGGTGTGGGTCTTGGATATAGTTACAAATTCTTTGGTATTGTTACCTATTTTTAGCTACAACTCAAAATAGGTAGAGCTGAATTTCATTTCTCATTGAAAGGTACAATATTTCTGCTAAAGTATTCATTCTATTCCAGACTTTGATTACTTGTGAATTTCTGGTGTTATTATGCAAATGTTTGTAATAGAAGAAATAATTAAATTGCATAGTAATGTTGCTTTATTCATATTGTAAAAACCAAAGTCCCACACAAGTCGTGGGAGTAACTTAATTTGATTTTATTAATCAAATAATAAATACAAGGAAGAAATGTGCACAACACAATTGAAGATAATATAGGTATAAGGGAGAAGGTGATTCGTCACTGCCTGGAATGATGAATCATTGTCACATTTGAAGTCTTCAATTGTCGTGTCTCCAAGCTGCAGGAGTTCCAAGCTCCATGGTTTCTTGCAATTTTGTTAAAATATGATGTTAGAGCAATGATAAATCACATCCTACTTCATGCCTACATTACCAACTGAAATGTAATGCACATCTAATTAGGCATTCACCAGATGATTACAAAATCAAAAAGGCAGATGTTCAAGGAGTACAAAGTTCAATGGAAGCTTTCAGCTTCAATTATTTTGCTAATTTGTTTGTTCAATGTGTAGGAATTTTCATAAATGATTCAACATTATAAGTTGTGGGGAAATATGTGGCTCCCACAAGGGTTGAGCTCAACAACTATGAAAGTACAGTTCTCATAAACATCAAAGGGGCAGTCACATTATGCATTCATTTAATAACAATAGAAGAAACTTGCATAAGTCTTCAACATAGAGAGAAAGGGATATTCCCTCTTTGTTATTCTCAAGGAGTTCCAAAATAGTGGAGACATAGGAAATCATCAAGGAGACAAGTCATATACCACCCTGAACAGAGAGTAGAAGATACCATGCACTGGAGTAGTCAAATCAAGAGAAAGAGATAATTGCATATATTTAAGAAATGATCAATGCAAGAAATGAGAAGTAAAATGCAATTGTTTTAAACCTCATTTCATTTTCAGTAATGCAAAATGGGCATAAAATCATGTGGAGTAGCCCTTTTGAGTCATCAATATGGCGAAAGTTTGGTGGCAACACAAGGTCATTGTAATGTACATTGGAAGCAATATCATAGTGCTTTAGAGCATAATGGAATACAATCAGTAGAGTAACATTAACAATGCAAAGGAGCTTCAACATTTACTAAGCTACCAGGTAACAAAACTATTCAAGTATCAAACAAGTACTTTATAGTGAATGAAATACATAATGCAAAGAACTATGGTTTTGAGGGCAGACTTGTCATGACAGTGATAAAGAGTAATCTTAAAATGCCAGGGACTTTGATATTATAGCCATTATAAAACCTTTAAAAGAAGTAGCAATAAAAGCCATTACAAGGAAGCCTAAAGCAATAAAGCATTACTAGGATGAGATGTTTGATTCTAAGCACAGTTGAACTATCAACCATCATGATGAAATATTTCATAAATTGCATTCAAGAAGATTTACTCAAAGGGTTTTGATGCCATTTATTGAGCCATGGTAGTCACAAATGGACTGTCAAAATAATCAGACAAGGAGGGTAGCCATGGCTAAATATAGAAGCTCCAATTGTCAAAAAATAAAACAATTTTTAGTGGTTGTCACCTTTATAATCACAATCAATTTTGTTTGCTATGTGAATATAGAAGAAATGAGGTTATTTGAACTTGTACAGGTTTTTTAAAATACCCAGAAATGCAAGTCCATGGTCAAACTTGCACAAAAGCAAGATACCCTGAATCTTCAAAGCCACGACCTCTCATGGAGTACAAAGGAAGAATAGCATAGATGGAGAAATATCATTCAGAAATTAGACCATTTCTTGTCTATACATCGTTGTGTTTAATGCAGACTACAACATTCAATAAGCCACGACTAGTCAGAAAATGGAGGAAAACATTTTGCAAAGGTTGAATATGTAAAGAATATGCACAGATAATAGAAGTTCAACCACATAGACATAAAATACAGAGAATGGTGAAGGAGATACAAGGTTCAATAAGGAGAGCTTACCTTCTTTTGTTTCCAAGAGAAATGCATTCACTGTGCCATAGCAAAAGCCTCAAAAGTCCTCAAATGGCGAACTCAAAGTGAAAAGAGACATCAACACAGAGATCATAAAGAAGATAAATCAGAAGCAATGAGAAGTTGCAGATGTAGAAGCCTATAAAAAATCACACCATAGAAAAATTCCCAAAAAAAGACTTACCATGCATTTCTCTATAGTTTCCTTCAAGAAAATCACCAAAAGACAACAAAAGGATGGTGCAGTTCAAGCCAAGTTTTCCACAATGGTGGCCAAGTGTAGAGAAACTTCCAGAAGAATCAAGGTTTCAAAGTGAAATTATTTTAGGGTTCAATAGTTTATACCAAATACCCTAATTTGATGATAGGGTATTTTGTCTCATTGTTTATAATTTTCAAAAATCAATGTCCATGCATTCTCCATGTATCTATGTTGCCTTATTATTGTGTATAATGTTATATATTGTCTCTCATGACAAGTGAAAATTATATATTGTAAATGATATTAAAGCAATAAATTAATAATTGCTTTAATATTCATAATGCTGATACAAATAATAAGGCAAAGACATCATCAATATTAAAGTAATTATTTATTGATTACTTTAATATTATTCAAATGCTTAGCTTCACTTTAAACATGCAAAGGGGTCAAAGACAAGAGTGGGATTCGAGTTGTGTTTGAGTTAACTGATCATGCGAAGAGATGCAATTGGAGATATTATCTCTTTCATTGCTATTTTCATGCATTCTGGAGCTAGTTTGAGTTACTTTTTAGTTGTACACATTGTGAGTACGAGTTTGAACCTAAGTGCACTCATTTTTACATGAGTTTGGGCCTTCTTTTTAGAGATTTTTATTTTTGCTCAGGATTTGCCTTGGAATTATCATTTTTTTTACACTGAAATTGACTTTCAATTTCACCTTCATGCCTTGAAGAGGCTTTTTGTATAAAGTGATATGACTTAGTCATTTTTCACTAGTTCTTTTTTTCTGCCTTTGCCTTCAGTAAAGAGACTTCATGTAACATAGCTTTCAGAATTTAATAGATTATGCAGTAGTTTTTACAGGTTAATTAGTTAATTAGTTTGTGATTTGCAGAAGATTCCTTTTTATTTCCAGTATTTTTAATTTTTTCCTTCAAGATTTTAGGCATCGTTATTGTGAGGGATTCGATCGAAGGATTATTGTGTTTCCAATCTTAAGACCTCTGATTTTTTTGGTCTCCTTCATAAATATCTGTATGTAGTTTAGTTTAAGTTCACTGGTTATACACTATGCCTATAATTGATTAATTAATTTAGTTGTGAAAACCATGTTTTCCCTCAAAATTGTATTGAATCAAAGCCTTTGTTTAAAAATTCAGGTGATTAGGCTATCAAATCAGGTTGTGCAAATTAAAGTACTGAGTAATTATTTGAGTTAATTTGTAGTTTAGATTTCCAATTAGGTGCATAACCTAGTTCAGTTTTTAGTTTAAACTTTTAATTTCAAATATCTTTCCCTTTTCCAAACAAGTACACATAATTAATCTAAAGATCAAATAGGAAGCTGACCTAGAATCCGAAGGTCTAGTTTCATATAGGGTACCCACAACTTGAAATTAGTCCAATGTTGCACAGGATTTCAAAGTTTTATAGCTTTGCATGCGGGTGCAAATCCCCGTGACAATAGTTTTTGGCACGCCTGGTGGGACAGTTTGAATTGTCACAGTTCAAAGATCATCATTTCATTGCTAGTTTTTGGTGTGAAAATTGGTGATTATAGCCTTTGGAGGCAGGATCTACACACACACACCTGACGACTCCAAGTAGAGCAAATCTTCTAGTTTAAAAGACACAAGTGCTGGTATGTTTAAAAAATCACTCATTCCAATGTTCAACTCTTTGAATGAGTAGAAATGTCAAATTTTTATGGAAAACATGTATACCAACCACCATATTATGAAGCTCCTCACCAACCATATCATATTGAGGATGCTGCGAGTTTCATGCAAAATCACCCTATACCAGCACGTTATCAGCATGTCTCATCTACCTGTGACCCTCTGACCCCTATTTAGGTCTTAGTTAATATGGATTTTAATGGGCTTAGTGATCAAATTATGGATCTTGGCCGTAGGTTTATTGACCTTGGTTTGGGTTTCAATCGGGATCCATCCATGCCCATGTATAAGGATGAGTTTGGATATCAGGAGTTAAAAACCATTTTGTGGGGTTGGGTTGGACAGTTGCTTCAAAGTAGAAGACAACAAGGTTTTGATATGCAGTTGGAGGAGCCAACTCACCGGATCTTTCAACTGTGTATGCTAATATGGAAAAGGAAATGCATGGAAATGGTTGCAAAGGAAGATCTTACAAGATAGTTGGAGGCCCAACAAAGACAACATGAATAAACCCTTGCAAAAGAGTTGGAAGCACAAACAAAGTACCAAGAAAAAGAGTTGGAGGTTCAAAGAGAGAAATATGAGGCAAAATTAATAGATGTGAAAGATGTGATGGAAACCTTACTTTCCACAGTTAGATGAGAAGATAAAGGCTCAGTTAGCTCAGGGAATTTCATAGCGGCTTGTACAAGAACCCGTTCTTGAACAAGTAAAGCCTTATGAAAAACCCATACAAGAAGCCTAACCAACTCCTTATACTTCAAATCAACCTGTAAAAGAAGAAGTTTTCCAATATGCTTTCCTGAGTTTTAGATATTTCCTCCCTGTGCAAGAAGCTATATATTTACAAAATTAGTCTTCTTGTCCTAGTATGATCAACCCATCCATAGAAGAACCCCATACTATTGTAATTACTCAAGACCATCGAGTTGAAGAACAATAGGAAGAAATGTTTGAAGAATCAAAAGTAAATTTTTCATGTGTTGTTATGAGTGTAGAGATAGAGAAGGTTGACAGTTTTCAAGGTTTTTCTAATTTGTTTGATGAGTTACCGCTTTTTGTGAATGATGAAGAGAGTAAAATTTAGATCATGACCATATCAGCTTTAGAACAGTAGGAAGAGGTTCAAAAATTTGATGTTTTGAACATTGAAGAAAGCTGCAGTCAGGTAAAAGATAGTCCTCTTATACAACAAAATGAAAATCAGGATGGGGACTCATTTTGGGATGATCTGGAAGTATTTGTGTCAAGTATGAATGTCAATCATTCACCTTCAGACAAGACAAACTAGGAACACCAGTTACTGTTAAGGAAATAGTTGTTGAATAATAACAAGAGCATGAAAATCATCTAGATGCAGAGAAAATCCATGAGGATGGTGTTGTGGAGGAGATTCAAGGCTTAAAGGTTGATATAGATAAAAGTTTGGTTCAGGTAGAGCAACAAAATTAGAAAACCACAAATTTCCAAGAGGTTTGCGATCAACATCATCAAGTAGATGAACCAATGGCTCTTTCTCTTGTTCCTCATGAATTGAATGCAACTAATTAGTTTGGTATGGTGGTTAAGGAGTTAGTTGACAAGATACAAACCAACAGTGAAAATCCAAAGATTAACATCTCGAGAGGATGCCCAATCAGGTATCTCTCCATAATAAAAGCCAAGCATGAAGAGGTTGTTCAAGAAGATAAAATTGCAGCCTAAGAGAGACAAGCTTCACTCACATATCCATTTCAAGAAATTTGCATGCATAATCAGCTTATTGAGGTAGGAGGCCTTGTTTTCATCTTTGAAGAACTGTTGCGTTTGATGGTAGAGCATCTCTTCATTCTTCATCTCTTCTTAGCTATCTTCAATTTTGTAAAGCATCCCAAATTGGGAAGAAAAGGAAGATATTTCAAGGAGCCAGTCAATGGCTTTGTCTAATCAAGTTAAATGCTTGGTTAGATAGGGTAGGATTAGTTTATTTTTCATTTCAATTTTAGGTTTTCAATAAGTGCCCCATGGCATGTTTCATTTCAGTATTGTTTTGTTTTCAATAAAGTGCAATTGCTGCATGTGGTTTTCAAACTCTATCTTAAGCAGAGTTTCAATAGTTTCTTTCAGTTTGTGTGGTTTGAGATGAGTTACAAGTTTTTCCAAGTCAAAGGAGAGAAAAAATGAACTCCATGCCCAATGGATAAATACATAAGCGGTCTATATGGTGTTTACTTGACAAACACTCCATAAGTCACTAGAATTGTTACCTATTTTTAGCTACAACTCAAAATAGGTAGAGCTGAATTTCATTTCTCATTGAAAGGTACAATATTTCTGCTAAAGTATTCATTCTATTCCAGACTTTGATTACTTGTGAATTTCTGGTGTTATTATGCAAATGTTTGTAATAGAAGAAATAATTAAATTGCATAGTAATGTTGCTTTATTCATATTGTAAAAACCAAAGTCCCACACAAGTCGTGGGAGTAACTTAATTTGATTTTATTAATCAAATAATAAATACAAGGAAGAAATGTGCACAACACAATTGAAGATAATATAGGTATAAGGGAGAAGGTGATTCGTCACTGCCTGGAATGATGAATCATTGTCACATTTGAAGTCTTCAATTGTCGTGTCTCCAAGCTGCAGGAGTTCCAAGCTCCATGGTTTCTTGCAATTTTGTTAAAATATGATGTTAGAGCAATGATAAATCACATCCTACTTCATGCCTACATTACCAACTGAAATGTAATGCACATCTAATTAGGCATTCACCAGATGATTACAAAATCAAAAAGGCAGATGTTCAAGGAGTACAAAGTTCAATGGAAGCTTTCAGCTTCAATTATTTTGCTAATTTGTTTGTTCAATGTGTAGGAATTTTCATAAATGATTCAACATTATAAGTTGTGGGGAAATATGTGGCTCCCACAAGGGTTGAGCTCAACAACTATGAAAGTACAGTTCTCATAAACATCAAAGGGGCAGTCACATTATGCATTCATTTAATAACAATAGAAGAAACTTGCATAAGTCTTCAACATAGAGAGAAAGGGATATTCCCTCTTTGTTATTCTCAAGGAGTTCCAAAATAGTGGAGACATAGGAAATCATCAAGGAGACAAGTCATATACCACCCTGAACAGAGAGTAGAAGATACCATGCACTGGAGTAGTCAAATCAAGAGAAAGAGATAATTGCATATATTTAAGAAATGATCAATGCAAGAAATGAGAAGTAAAATGCAATTGTTTTAAACCTCATTTCATTTTCAGTAATGCAAAATGGGCATAAAATCATGTGGAGTAGCCCTTTTGAGTCATCAATATGGCGAAAGTTTGGTGGCAACACAAGGTCATTGTAATGTACATTGGAAGCAATATCATAGTGCTTTAGAGCATAATGGAATACAATCAGTAGAGTAACATTAACAATGCAAAGGAGCTTCAACATTTACTAAGCTACCAGGTAACAAAACTATTCAAGTATCAAACAAGTACTTTATAGTGAATGAAATACATAATGCAAAGAACTATGGTTTTGAGGGCAGACTTGTCATGACAGTGATAAAGAGTAATCTTAAAATGCCAGGGACTTTGATATTATAGCCATTATAAAACCTTTAAAAGAAGTAGCAATAAAAGCCATTACAAGGAAGCCTAAAGCAATAAAGCATTACTAGGATGAGATGTTTGATTCTAAGCACAGTTGAACTATCAACCATCATGATGAAATATTTCATAAATTGCATTCAAGAAGATTTACTCAAAGGGTTTTGATGCCATTTATTGAGCCATGGTAGTCACAAATGGACTGTCAAAATAATCAGACAAGGAGGGTAGCCATGGCTAAATATAGAAGCTCCAATTGTCAAAAAATAAAACAATTTTTAGTGGTTGTCACCTTTATAATCACAATCAATTTTGTTTGCTATGTGAATATAGAAGAAATGAGGTTATTTGAACTTGTACAGGTTTTTTAAAATACCCAGAAATGCAAGTCCATGGTCAAACTTGCACAAAAGCAAGATACCCTGAATCTTCAAAGCCACGACCTCTCATGGAGTACAAAGGAAGAATAGCATAGATGGAGAAATATCATTCAGAAATTAGACCATTTCTTGTCTATACATCGTTGTGTTTAATGCAGACTACAACATTCAATAAGCCACGACTAGTCAGAAAATGGAGGAAAACATTTTGCAAAGGTTGAATATGTAAAGAATATGCACAGATAATAGAAGTTCAACCACATAGACATAAAATACAGAGAATGGTGAAGGAGATACAAGGTTCAATAAGGAGAGCTTACCTTCTTTTGTTTCCAAGAGAAATGCATTCACTGTGCCATAGCAAAAGCCTCAAAAGTCCTCAAATGGCGAACTCAAAGTGAAAAGAGACATCAACACAGAGATCATAAAGAAGATAAATCAGAAGCAATGAGAAGTTGCAGATGTAGAAGCCTATAAAAAATCACACCATAGAAAAATTCCCAAAAAAAGACTTACCATGCATTTCTCTATAGTTTCCTTCAAGAAAATCACCAAAAGACAACAAAAGGATGGTGCAGTTCAAGCCAAGTTTTCCACAATGGTGGCCAAGTGTAGAGAAACTTCCAGAAGAATCAAGGTTTCAAAGTGAAATTATTTTAGGGTTCAATAGTTTATACCAAATACCCTAATTTGATGATAGGGTATTTTGTCTCATTGTTTATAATTTTCAAAAATCAATGTCCATGCATTTGCTTAGGTAATATGTCTTAGTATCTATGCTTTAGAAAATTTATGATTTTTTATGGAAAAATCAATGTCCATGCATTTTCCATGTATCTACGTTGCCTTATTATTGTGTATAATGTTATATATTGTCTCTCATGACAAGTGAAAATTATATATTGTAAATGATATTAAAGCAATAAATTAATAATTGCTTTAATATTCATAATGTCGATACAAATAATAAGGCAAAGACATCATCAATATTAAAGTAATTATTTATTGATTACTTTAATATCATTCAAACGCTTAGCTTCACTTTAAACATGCAAAGGGATTAAAGACAAGAGTGGGATTCAAGTTGTGTTTGAGTTAACTGATCATGTGAAGAGATGCAACTGGAGATATTATCTCTTTCAGTGCTATTTTCATGCATTCTGGAGCCAGTTTGAGTTACTTTTTAGTTGTACACATTGTGACTGTGAATTTGAACCTAAGTGCACTCGTTTTTGCATGAGTTTGGGCCTTCTTTTTGGAGATTTTTATTTTTGCTCGGGATTTGCCTTGGAATTATCATTTTTTTACACTAAAATTGACTTTCAGTTTCACCTTCATCCCTTGGAGAGGGTTTTTGTATAAAGTGATATGACTTAGTCATTTTTCACTAGTTCTTGTTTTCTGCCTTTGCCTTCAGCAAAGAGACTTCATGTAACTCAGCTTTCAGAATTCAATAGATTATGCAGTAGTTTTTCAAGTTAATTAGTTTGTGATTTGCAGAAGATTCCTTTTAATTTCTAGTATTTTCAAGTTTTGCCTTCAAGATTTCAGGCGTCGTTATTGTGAGGGATTCGATCAAAGGATTATTGTGTTTTCAATTTTGAGACCTCTGATTTTTCTGTCTCCTTCATAAATATATGTATGTAGTTTAGTTTAAGTTCAGTAGTTATACATTGTGCATGTAATTGATTAATCAGTAGTCGTGAAAACCATGTTTTTCCTCAAAATTGTATTGAATCAAAGCCTTTGTTTAAAACATTCAGGTGATTAGGCTATCAAATCAAGTTGTGCAAATTAAAGTACTGAGTAATCATTTGTGAGTTAATTTGAAGTTTAGATTTCCAATTAGATGCATCACCTAGTTCGGTTTTCAGTTTAAGGTTTTAAATTTCAAATCTCTTTCCCTTTTCCAAGCAAGTTACACATAATTAATATGAAGATCAAATAGGAAGCTGGCCTAGAATTCGGAGGTCTAGTTTCATATAGGGTACCCACAACTTGAAATTAGTCCAATGTTGCATGGGATTGCAAAGTTCTACAACTTTGCATGTGGGTGCTAATCCCTGTGACAACAAGTATGTGATAGATCATAAGGGTAAGGTAGAGCAAATATGGATCACAAACAGTTTTGGAAACATGGTTAATTGTGTTAAGAAAAGAATTAGAAGGAAAATTATTTCAACCTCAACACAAAAATTTTAGCAGGGAATATAGAGAAATAAGCTTTAGGGTTTGAGATAGTGTGACACAATGGTATATGTACCTTGGTAGCATGATTTAGATGATAGACTTGACAATGACAACATGATAAAGTTTTTTGATGGGGAATAGTGTTTCTTATTATGTGAGATTATATTATTAGAAGAGAACTACACATAACTCATATGTGGGATATTTTAAATAAATGATTTATGGATGTGTTGGTTTGTCTCAATTTGTGTTGGACTATGTTGGTTCTCCAAGATATGGTTACAATGTTGTTATTTTTATGGTTTGAGACCACTATGGTACTATATTTTTATGTGGTTTGGAACCACCATGATCTTGTTGGATATTATCTAATATAAATGGTTTGAGACCACCATTCCCCTCCTCCCCTTGGGTGGCTTGAGAAAAGTCACATAGTGGATGTAATGTGCAAATTTTGTGACAATTTGTATTATTGTTAATTTATTGTTGATTATTTTTTCTTTAATTTGATGCTAGTAGTGTTGTACTTTTGAGCTATTTTAGCTTGTTTTAACTTTTACAATGGTCCTTATTAATTAATTAATTAATAAGGACCTATTTAATTAATTTTTCTTTGATTGAAGTTGAGGTGTTACACTGTTGCTACTTTTGATTTAGTTTCTACTCTTTTTTTATGAGACTTTATCATGATAAATTGGGATTTTTTATTAGACTACTTAGTTTTGAGGCTTTCTTAATGTTTTGTAACTACTAGCATGTGTGGTGTAATGTGAAAGTTATATACTACCATATCTAGGAAGGTTTCCCTGCAGGATGTATAGGGTAGTAGATGGCCTAGGGAATTGCATTATGAGAATGGGGGTTGCAAATGGGGCTAGTAAGGGGCGGTCGTTATCCATTCCCCCTAGTGTTATATGTGAGTGATTTCTTTTGTACCTTCCTTTTGGAGGCTAACCCCTTTCTCAAATAAAGGGAAGGTACTAGGAAATGAATAGAGGGGTTCTTAAAGAAGGGCCTCAAGACCATATTTCCTAATATGGCTCTATAGTACCATGGTGTTGGCTTCTTTTAGATATATGGTTATACAATTTATATGGTTACTTGATCTGATGACACATTGGTTCATTTCCTACATATTGTTTCTTGGGTGTTGGTTCTATAGTGGCATAATTTTATAGTTATTCAATGGTATTTGACACCATTAATCATCCTCATAAACCCCATTATGTGAGCCTTGTGCAACTGTGTATTATGTGAAGTAATTTGTGATATTTGTATTCAAGTAAAAGTGAATTTATTGTGGACAAAGTATGAATTGAGTGATTGTTTTCTTTAATAAATGCAAAAGGTTAAATATTTCATTGGTTTTGATTGAGATGAAATAATGAAGGTTGTGAAGGGAAACAAATTATTGTTGATGTATTAAATTATATGTTGCATTGGTGTGATGACTATTGCTGAAAGGAATTATGATAAGCATACTAATGAGATTCTATTATACATTTGTGTAACTTTAATCAACTGGGTTGGAATTCTTTTAGGAGTTTTATGGCCCTATTTGGTATCATTATATTGCATGTTATAAGTATACAATATTTTTTATGATTGTTCTTATTGTTGAAGGGAAATAAATTATCTAATATTTATTTTTATATTAGCATTTAAATGTATTCTTCAATTTAATGTTGGCTACCATGTTTGATCTTCATTTGCAAACCTTAGTGACTTCCAGGAGGAAGTCTAATATAAGGGGAGGGGAGTGTAAGGCCTAGCCTTATATGTGATATTATCACTCTTAAGGGTGTCCATTATTGGTAATAAATCATATGATCTTGCTTAGGTGTGATGTATAATGGGTCATGTTGGTGAACTATAGAAGTACTTATTCATTCTTTCTTTCTCTTCCTTTTTTAATAACATGTTGGAAGCATGTATGTTGTTGTTAAGGAATTTGAATTTCCATTTATACAAAATGTGTAATTCCTCTCGTGTTAATTGAAATGGAGAAAAAGGTTTGAAATTTAATAAAATCCTTTCACTTAGTTATTAATTTCTAGAGAAGAGAAAAATAAAAGGGTTATAATTATTATTAGTACAAGACTATTAATTATAGTAAATTAAATAAGGTATTTTATGGTTTGACAAAGTAAATGATGTTTGAGATTAAATTTTAAAATAAAAATATAATCATTTAGTCTAGAGAGAATGAATAACATGCATTTTTTAATAAGTTGAAAATTTGGGTTATTCTAATGACTTAATTAATTGTGTTTAATTATAATTATGTGTGTGTGTGTGTGAGTGTGTGATGGGTAGGATAATATTCTATTTATTTTTTTGTAAGGTGTGAAATCAATTATTGAAAGAAGGTTTATTGTATTTGTCATAAATTGTTTTTTTAAGTGTGGATTGTTTTCATTAGTGAATCAAATTGACACTAATTTTGTGGTGAAATAGTTAAAGTTTATGTTTCAAATATATTTAAACCTAGTATAATTTGATCAACTCGTGTTAGAAAGTTACAACTTAATACTATGTTTTAAAACAAAAAATTGTTAGTTGAGAGTGTTATATATCCACATTAAAACATGAGCATGACAAAAGTAGGGAATCAAAACTTGGAAGGATGGAGGAACATTCCTGATAGGAAGGAAAAATATACAAAGAGAAACTAACAAAATGTGGGAAAGTTAGAACTATGGGGATTGGAAGTTGTAATGAGGGAAATTGTATACTCTTATAGTTTTGCATTATGTTTGGATCTCACTTTTGTTTCCATCTCCCTTAGTGTGCTTTTAGGTTCATTTCAACCCTTGTCTTTTCCTTTTCCCCCCTTTTGTGCCAAGGCCTTACCTCACATAGTCCTTTTTTGTCAAATTAATGCTAAAATTATCTTAAACTTGATTTTTTCTTATGTTTCATCCTTTCAAGTGCTTAAGCTATCTAGACACTAGCATAATGCACATACATCTATATGATGCGCTAATGTCTCATGATATTTTCTTGTTCAATTGTATTTTTTTGAGTGTTCTATCACCTACTACTTGCACAAGTTGGTAGCCACTTGGGACAAATATGAATTTCTCGCCAACTCCTTCTCTTTCCCTCCTCATTTTGAAATATACTTTATTTTTTAAGATGCACAATCTCTCTCACATTCAAAACTTATTAGAAAACTTTTACACTCTCAACCTATCTATAGCTCTCTAGATTTTTTCTTGGGATTGTTTTCGCCATGTGAGAACACTAGAACTTCTACAATAATATTCTTGAAGGTTGCATGGAATTTACTAACACTCATGTCCCCTTGAATTTATCAAGCTTCAAGAGGGGGCTTTGTTTTTTTTTTTTGTTCTTATCTTCTCTATTTCATTGTTATTGTAGCATTCTTTTTTGTAGTTCCCCTAGCACCTAGTGATATTCACATCCTTGCAATATTTTTTATTCTAGTTTATACTATAGGTATTGGTATTGTTCTTTAAATTCCTAGACAAACTTAGGATAGGACCACACACTCTATTTTATTAGTTTATGCATATTGGTTCTCCAATGAGGTAGAAAGATCAACATGGGGGCTTGACCATTCTTGGTAAGCTCTTAAATAGCCCCAAGAATTTTTTATGTTTCTTGTAGTTACACATTATTTTTGGAGAAGATATCCATTTGTATACTAGTTTGCAAATGTCTTCGTTTCCTTATCATTTTATTATTTTTACTTGAATAGATAAGGTAAATTCTTATTATTTTCATTTATTTTTATCACCTAGAATATTTTTGGTTTGTTCTTATTTTTGGTTGTACAAGCTGGGTAATCAACCAAATAATAATAGAGAATTTTCAAAATTTTCTTAGCATTTTGGGTCATACAGATGACTATGTGATGCACAATTTTTTGTGTGACGTATTGGCATCCTAGATAACATTCTATATCTTTTAGTGTGAGGTTCTTTATTATTTTCTAAGTATGCTTTTGAATTAAATTTGTCAATTTTTTACTTTAGATTATAGTAAATTAGCATTTCCATTCCTATCTTATCTTAATACAGTATTAGAGATTAAAGTGGCTTAAATTTTATATCATAGAGTGTTGTCATGGAAGTGTGCACCCTTGCTGAGTTGATAAAATCACTTAACCACCTCGTGAAACATTGCATGATCCCTGAGTGTGGGCTCAGATGATGGAGATCAACCTCTAGAGAGGGTTGGCTCCCTTGGTTTTATCGCCTAAATTAAACTACCTACTATTGTTATTGGGAAAAGAGATAGGAAGTGACATGAAATGAAACCTAA
Organism: Sequoia sempervirens; assembly: GCA_007258455.2. Classification (NCBI taxonomy): domain Eukaryota; kingdom Viridiplantae; phylum Streptophyta; class Pinopsida; order Cupressales; family Cupressaceae; genus Sequoia; species Sequoia sempervirens. The sequence goes on from VDFB02365534.1 coordinate 18,744, forward strand.
AATTTAATAAGGTGATGCACCAAATTGATCTCAAACCTACACTGCTCTTTGGACTCACAATATGATCAAATGAACAAGTTGTTTCATGCACAACTCAGGTTTCTACATACTTACACATCAGTATTTCATAGGAAAGATGAAGGTTTCTCAATTCTAAAAAGAAAAAACAGATATTTTCATAGTTAGAAGTTGTTCAAACTATTGTCATAACCTATGACCTGCATAAGGTAAGTATATCTTTGCAAAAAGGTGGTGAAGGAAATGAGACATACATTGAGGATTTATATAAAATCATAGAAAATACATCAATCATTTATATTTGCACACAAAATACAAGTAAGAAAAAGATAAATACTTGTCTTTATTAATCAAAGAAGTGTTACATCTAATTGTATACAAGTCTGAAAATAGAGTTACAAAGCTGCTCTAGCTTGAAAGAACTTTGAAAAACAGTTGCAATACAAAACTAAGAGAGTAAGAACTTTTTTTTAAAAGTCTTCCCTTAGCATTTCTTTTAAGCTGCTCAATAGCTTGCTAGGTAATAGGAACATGTGTTAAGATGGAAAGACAAGTGTTTTCAACAAAGACTCCTTGAACAACTCCTAAATACTTGGAGATGCTTCAAACTACTCCTAGATGCTTGAAGATGCTTCAAACCGAGTCAAACTGCCCTATATTCTCTCCATTAGTTGCAGCACAGCTCACCAAACTGCCCCTAGATGTCCTCCAACTGCTCATAATTGCTTATTACTTCCCTTAAAACTGTTTTGACTTTGCCTCCAAGTTCATAGGACATGTAGAAAGGATCTTGGGAATGATTAAATTGCCCTCGGAAGGTGTAGGAGAAACCTTAAAACAAGTATCTAGCAAATGCCATTCCTCTGTAAGTCAATAGTCTTGCCAATTTATCTCTGCTCACTGTCATTTTCCTTAATAGTCCTCCATTCACTTGTTTCGGAGACTTATTCACATGACTGTTCCTCTCACACTCTATATCTCTTCATTTCCATCCTTTATTGTGACATAAACTCTCATGGCAGTCTCCAACTATAAACTCTACCATAAATACCCATGGACTATTCTTTCATGACTGTCATAGGAGATGTAACCCTTGACACAGTAATAACTGCAATGATTGTCACTTTGCTATGGCTGTAACTGCTATAATTATCATACTGACTTTTGTCCATGATATTTATAAACTAGTATCAGGGCTGTCTTATGATTTGTTGACATATATCTTCACTCTTCCGTGTATTTGATCATTGACTGTACATTCATGATCATTTTGGTGACTGTCCCTTCATTTTTGTGAGATTATTCTTTTCTTTGACCCTGGGACTTGAAGACTCCTTTTACTTTCATCCTCTGCTTCCAACATTTTTGAAACTAACATGATTGCACAGAAAATCACTTGTTACCTTAAATGGACTTAAGAGGCCTATTAAAATCTTCCTAAAGAGTTGAGTGAGGGCTGCTGAACAAGCTTATATTTTCCTTGTACACTGTCATGAGGTTATGACTATCAAACCTTACAGATGAGCTACCAATGAAGAACCCTTCTGGGGATAGTAGTTTATTCGGCTTATCAATGTTGTATAATATGGACAGGTCCCGGGTGTCCCCTTTTAGCAAATATAAAAACTGACTTGAGTGTTGCATAGGGTATACTGAAACTCCAATGAGGGATGATTGTTTCCTCCGCTATGCCTTGAATAGTTATGACCAACCCAATCATTCTTCCCTGTGGATTGACTACCACACTCCCACTGTGAGTTGAACACTGAATTAATATCCCAAAAATGGCCTAATCTTGCAGAAAGCATCGCCTCTTGCAAAACTCTCTACCAAAAATGCTGATGTGTATCTGTAACAATACAAATCTTGCTGCTTTCTAATAAGAATACACATGTTAAGTGACTACTCTGCTATAATTTCACTTCCCCAGGTTGTTGGGGGATGGCTTTATCTTAAATTCTTAACCATTCTTCTTCAGTACAATTACTGCCAGGTATGACCAAGTGCCAATAAATCTCCATCCTACTAGAATATATGCAAAAAAACACTCTGAAACTACAAAGCCTGCAGTTGTGTTTATTCGAAGTTATTCCTAACAACAGGTCTCCAGAGTTAATGAACATCATAAGACCAAGGCAACTTTCAACAAAATTTCCCAAGCTTTTGTGTAGTGGGAATTAACTCAATTCTCTAATTAGATCAAAACCAACAAGGAGGAAAGATATGCCTTGAACCAGTAAACAGTAAAAATGAATTTCTTGGGCTGATAATAAGCTCCTGGCAGCACCTGTGAGAAGAAGAAAAGCTAAAGCTAATTCCTTCCTATAAATCCGATTAACTTTCTTCCAACTTTAACAAATATTTTTTACTGTTCACTATGATCTTTCCTTGGAAATGCATTTGGACTGTCCTCTCTTAATCACCTCAACAAGCCTACAATTATGCTTGTCGTGACTGTCCCTTGGCATTTGACTGTACTGACCTTTTATGGAACATTGTGAACTGTCTTTTACTTGTTCTTCAACATCCTCATTATTAGGTTCTTGAACAAACACACTAGCATATTTTATGGATTACTGCCTATATCACTATAGACTGCATATTAATGGTTACTATCTTTCATGCCTCTGTCCCTTTCATTATGTGCTAACGTTACCCACATCATTGCCTCTGTTATTTCTTTTCTAGTGACTGCCCTTCCTTCTATGATATTCACTTCCCTTTGTGCAAATCACTGTCATCTATAGTCTGAGATCTGCCATTCTATGGTCTCTGCTAAAACAAATGCAAACCCTGCCTTCCCATTTTACTCTGAGGTCTATCATTTTACTCTGTGAAAGGCTTGCTCTTTTACTATGTATGCACAGACTCTGTTTTCTTTGTAAGCTGTTGTATTTTATCTGCATTGTTTATATCAATAGTTGGGACTTCATGCCCAAGATCCACCATATCTTCTGCCCTAACTTGAATTCTTTGAGCCTTTATGCTTTGTTCATGCCAAAGGGATAGTGGATCAAGTTGACCTCGCCCCCTTCCTTTACCTGTTGCTGGCATATCACAAGGATTTGATGGCCAAGAAGCTGGCCTCCCAAAGTATCATCCATATTCTCATCAATCTTAATTGCCCATTTCTCTTGCTAAGAAACTATGGTAGCCAACTGTGTAAAGATATTACTCAACTCCAGAATGGTTGATTCCACATTTTAACTATTGGTCTTTCAATAGGAGCAGGCCCATGTCTTTCTTTTTGATAGAAACCTTTGTGTAATGACAGTCATAGAGTGGTGAACAAAAATAAAGCTTTCCTCTGCCATTGAAACTTCTCCACATATGATTGCATTCTCCTTTGTGCAACATCCCTGTAGGAAACCTCTCGAAGCTACCACAGTGACCAATGGTAAGTTCAACAAGATGGGGAGATTAAAATACAGGCATCTAATTGATAATACTAAAACCATCACATAGCCTCAAGTGAGGATTGGTTATGATTATGGAGGGGTTGAACAATTATTTTTTCTATCCTAAGACCCTTCAATGGAAATAATGAAGATAGGACTGATAAATTTTTGAGAGTGGACCACATTGAGTTGTAAATGACTATTACACAGATCTTTTGTTTGTGCATGGTCTGTATTTTCATCAATGCTATGTAAGGCCTCTTTGATAGTATCTTGTCATCTAGGATTTTGAAGCATTTCACCTTCTCGACTACAGGTAATCAATTTTCTCATTGCTGTCTCCTAAACACGATAAGCATATTCCAGGTTCCATAGAACAACTCCCATGTGTCTGCAGAACTGTTACAGCAATAGCATCATTCTCATTGTGTCAACCACCAGGAACCTCAAATACGAAAGACACTATCAACTCCCGCCCTTCAAGCTCATATTTCTCCACTTTCTCCACAACTTTAAGGGCAGTAGCATGGTCATTAAAATGAACAAATCCAAAATCCCGCTTCGCCTGCCCAAGCTTTTGTTCTAAAAGAACAACTTTTGTAACCTCCCCATGTCGCCCAAAATTATCTTTTAATTGTTCCTCTGTCACATCATTTGGCAAATTGCGGACATACACGGACTTGACCTCTTCAGTTGAAGAAGTGCATTGATGGGATGCCCATTTGACTGTTATAACCTTCTCGTCCAGCTTAAATTTTGAACGCACCATATTCTTCATTGCTTTTTCAGCACATGCTTTATAAATATTCAACAAAGGCAAAGCCTTGGTTCCTTGTCGAGTCCTTTGGATCCTTTTTCAGCACTACATGCTGAAAGCCAGGTCCTTGCTCAGAGACAACTTTCGAAAGATCCTCCTCTTTCATATTTGATGTAATATTACCCAAAAAGAGTCGATCTTTTGGTTGAGATCCAAAAACCCTTAGTTTCTTCTCCTTATACTCCGAACCATTTAATTTCTCAATAGCATTCTTAGCAGACTCCTTAGCTGTAAAGGTAACAAAGGCATATACTGCCCTGTCTACCTCACGTTGATCTGAACAAACAGATAATTGCATATTTTCATCCTCATAAATATAGGGACAGGTTTCTCATCTGCTGTGCATGCCTTCATAAAGTGCCAAATACATAATGCCTCTGAGTGCAAGGAGTAGAGAACTTAGGTGGCCCCATAAGATATCTCTGATTGACACTATAAGCAATCTACAGTTATGGAAATTTAAATTGACTGAATTATATGTCTCGAAATGCCAAAGTCATGTGTAAGACCCTGATGTCCAGTGCATAATGATCTACTCCAGGATTACAAACAATACACGAGAAATCTGGTTCTACATCAGTCCTTGTATGTATCTATGCAAGCATTCCATGATTCTATCTCTTTTAAGAAATTTGTAGAAATTTGGAGCAAACACAGATTTTTCTGTACATGCAACTTGTGTTGGAAGAAAGTTTCTAACTTCTCCCTCTGTAGTTTCCCACAGTCTGTAGTTACCGCAGTCTGTAGTTTCTATTCTCTCTTAATTTCTCCCTCTGTGTTGGAATCTGCCAACTGAACTGCTGTGTTAATTTAGTTTATTTCCATCTTAATTTGCTGTTTTGAATAGTAGTTTCTTTTTACTGTCATTGTTGACAGTTGCTTCGTATCTATTTAAACCAGCTGCTGTAGCTATTTTCCATCGATCAGAATAATGAAAATATAGTTTTGTGTTTTGCTGTAGCAATTTGTTTCTATTTTATTTTTTGTCTTTGCTCTTTCTATCAGATTGGTATCAGAGCTAAATGATCAGGGATGAAGATTTCGGAAGGTTGAAAGCTGCTAACAGAGAGAAGCCAAATGTGTGTGTGTTGAAACTGCTAAGTATTGGAGTCATTTATATGTCTTTTTGTATTTTCTTGAAACTCTTTTATGGATTTGATATAAAAAAATGAATTGAAAGGTTTTATGGATTTATATTATAAGTGCAGATCAGGAAGGAGAGATAACATCATGGCATCCAATAGTAATTTAACTCAGCCCCAAATTCCAACATTTACAAGTAAAAATTATGATACATGGGCAATAAAAATGAAGACATTGTTTTCTTCACAAGATTTATGGGAGTTTGTTCAAAATGGGTTTGTAGAACCTCAAGATTTGTCCACTTTAACACAAACACAAAAAGATGATCTTAAGGAAAAGAAAAAGAAAGATTCTAAAGCTTTGTTTCTTATTCAACAAGCAATGGATGAACCTTTGTTTTCTAGAATTTCTGCTGCGACTAGTTCTATGCAAGCTTGAGAAATCTTAGAAAATTCATACCAAGGGACAACTAAAGTAAAAGTTGCAAAATTACAGATTTTAAGGAGGAATTTTGAAAATATTCAAATGAGTTCATCAAAATCTGTAGATCAATTTTTCAGTAATGTAATGAATAGTGTAAATCAAATGAAGATACATGGTGAAAATATATCTGATCAAAAGGTGATAGAAAAGGTTCTTAGAAGCCTTCCTAACAAATTTGATGCAATAGTTGTTGCAATTGAAGAATCAAAAGACTTATCTCAATTGTCAATAGATGAATTGATGGGATCTTTGCTTTCCTATGAAACCAGAATGAATCGAAATAACAATTCTTCTTTGGATAGTGCTTTCAGAACATAGGTATCATTTGGAAGAGGAAGAGGAAGAGGAAGATCATACTTTAGAGGAAGAGAAAGAAGTGAACACACAAGTTCAGATCAAGGAGAAAAAAACAATTCGTCCTATCAAAATTTTAGCAATAGAGGACGTGGAAGAAATCAGTTTCAATCAAATCAAGGTATGATAAGTCCCACATATAGTGTCATTATTGTAAGAAATTTGGGCATTTTGCAAATGAATGTAGAATCAAACAAACTGAAGTGGATAAGCAAAAGGAAAATTATACAGATGCATCTGGTAATAATTCTGGAAGTTTACTCATATCTTGTAATGTGGCTCAAGAAAGTTTTAATGATGTATGGTTTTTAGACAGTGGTTGTAGCAACCATATGATAGGAAACAAAGAATTATTTGCTAGTTTGGATGATTCTATAAAATCAAAAGTAAAATTGGGAAATGATAGTAGAGTATCTGTAACTGGGAAAAGAATCATTAATATCATGACTAAGAATGGTGAAAAGAGACATATGGGTAAGTGCACCAAGATGGTTCCCAAAAAGGGGCTTAAGTGGCCACTTTTTTTCTGAAATCGAAATCTTGACCTTGGACGTGAAATTGAGGATAGCTACACTCAAAATTTCTTGATGGAACAAAAACAAGGACCGCAAAGCTCTGAGTCTACTTTCTAAACTACTAATTTATTTTGAAAATGGTTGAGATTAAGGGGTTCAAAAGAGGGACACACAAATTGTTGTTGTTTCTGTCAGAAAAAACATAACATAGCAACTCTTGTGTGACCCGAGCCGCGATTGGACTTTTGTAGTATTTTTAAAAATCACTCGGTCGGAAGTTAGATAATAGTATGTAGTAGTAAGGACTGGATATTTTATGATAATTTTTAATAGATATTTGATTTTTATTAATTTTCTCAGAGTGGGCACTTCCTAAAAAGCAGAATTTTGGTCGTGCTCCCCCTCAAATTTTTTGAAACTAATAGATTTTTTTAAAATTTTATTTTTTTTAAATTGTAGGATGGAGTCTAGTTTCTAAAAATATAATTTATTTCAAATTTTGATGAACGGTTAATTTATAGCAGAAAAAAAACCAAACACTACTTTTTGAAGAAAAGCGGACATACAA
>VDFB02365535.1:0-14083 GCA_007258455.2 Sequoia sempervirens
TGGATCCTAAACTTGTACTACATCATTTTGCTTTACAATTAGGAGTAAAACTTGTGAAACATAAATTGAGGAAAATGCACCCATAGATTGCTTTACTAGTCAAGGTTGAACTCAAGAAACTATTGGATGTTGGATTCATTAGATCAATCAACTATGTAGATTAGATTTCCAATCTAGTACCAGTCACCAAACCAATAGGGAATAGCATCACACCTGATTTCAAGATATAAATAAAAACTGTCCTAAACGCGGCTTCCCTCTACTGACATTGACATGATGATAGACATGACAGCGGAGTGTGAGATGTTATCCATATGGATGGTTTTGGGATATAATCCAGAAACCGGGATTGCAAGAGACCGAAGCCTAAAATAGCATTTACATGTCCTTTGGGAGGCGGTATTGATTTAAGGGATGTCATGCCCTTCAGACTCAAAAATGCTGGAGCAACCTATCAGTGAGCTATGACCATTATTTTTCATGACCTTGTACACACTCTTATGGAGGATTATGTCGATGAACTTATTTATGAATCACTAACAAGGGTAGATCATTTATAGGTTTTAGACAAGATATTTCAAAGGCTAGAAGAGCATAAAGTGAGACTAAGTCCAAAGAAATGTGTGTTTGGAGTGAAATCAGGAAATCTCTTGGGTTATATCATCTCTAGATGAGGCATCAAAGTGGATCTAGCCAAGGTCAAAGCCATCATGGACATGCCTCCACTAGCTAATCTCAATCAACTAAGGACATTACAAGGGATATTGCAATCCATTAGAAGATTTATAGTGTAGTTAGTAGATAAGACACATCCCTTTCAACATTTACTTAGAAAAGGAATACCCTTTGTGTGGATACTTAAATTCCAAGAAGCCTTTCAATTGATTAAATACTATCTACTCAAACCACCAGTCTTAATGCCACCTGTTGAAGGAAAACCACTAATTCTTTATATTTTAGCAACCCATTCATCACTTGGAGAATTGTTTTCACAGAATGACGATGAAGGTCATGAAAGGGCAGTATACTATATCAATCATAATTTGGTTGGTTATGAGCTCAACTACAGTACCATTGAACATGCTTGTCTTTTGGTAGTATTTTCTACCCAAAAACTAAGGCAATATATGTTGAACCATCAAAAAATGTTGGTTACAAAGATAGATCCTTTAAAATATCTTCTAAGAAAAGCAACATTAATAGGGTGACTGGCCAAATGGGTTATGATACTTAATGAGTGTGATATCTAGTAGATAGAGGGAAAGGCTATTAAGGGACAATTCATTGCTGATCAATTAGTTGATGTACCAATACAAGCAAATCACCCTTTAGTTGCATATTTTCCTGATGCGTTTATATTCACCATTGACACAGGCACAACATGGAAACTTTACTTTGGCGGGTCCTATACAAATCATGGCTTAGGGGATGGTATCTTTTTTATCACACCACTGGGTGATTCCATCCCTAAGTCATTTAGGATTTCCTTTCCATGCACCAACAACATAGCAGAATATGTGGCTCTTGTGACAGAATTAAGCATGGCAGTCAAATTAAAGATCATGAACCTACAAGTTTATGGTGATTCTCAACTAGTAATCCAATAGGTAAATGATGATTATGAGACTAAGGATGAAAAGCTCACTCCCTACAAATGCATAGCAGATAGTTTCAAGCATTACTTTGACAAGGTTGACTTTCATCAGTACCTCATGTTCTAATGGGGAAATAGCATAAAAACATATTCTTCACTCCTCAGGTATACCTAGCAATGTGCCTAAGTTTGAGTTTTGGTAAGGCACAACTTTTACGGTCCCTTCACTGGCATCCCCGGGTTCAAATATGGTATGTGATGATATTATTTGGTCAAATTCTCCATGGTATAAAGATATCTATATTACCTCATGCACAAATCATACTTATGGCCTTTCTAACGGTAGGACGTTCCTTTCCAGTCAAACAAATTACACCATCATAGGAGACACCACTGTATAGGCGTGCATTAGAATAATACCCTACTAAGATGTCTTATTTTTAATGGAAGCACAAGCAACCGCTTGTGTAGGGTACATGAGGTATATGGATCCCATTCTGGTGATTTTCGCGGCTAAAGTATTTATGAGGCCAGGTTACTATTTTTTCACCGCAAACTTGATTCATAATGGCACGTGTCCAAATGTCGTTAATGTCGAATTACTGAGACTTACGATGCATGCACCTACCTGGGCTCCATCCCCTGTATGCCGCGGCCGCCCGATAGGGACTCCAGAAACTCGTGGGAATCCATCCAACATCATCCGATGGCCGCGCAGTTCATCAATACTACCACCAGTATTTTATGAAGTGGATTGAGGCTATTCCCATGACATACATCACCGGCACACAGATCTCTAAGTTTATCTTCAACTATATCATCTATCGATATGGCGTTCCTCAATCCATTATCACAGATAACGGTCGTCCATTCAAAAATCAAGAAGTTTTTCATCGTTGTGAAGAGTTCCATATCCAACATCATTTTTACACCCATATTACCCACAATTTATTGGCCAAGCAGAGGCATCTAATAAAACTTTTATCAAAATCCTCAAAAATATTGTCAATGATGTTGGCCAAGATTGGAATTTACAACTCAATCCAGCCTTGTGGGCTTATCACACAAGTATTTGTACTCCCACTAGTGTCACTCCATATTCCCTAGTATTTGGTTCTTAAGCCATCCTACCTATTGAGGTCAAGAGTCCTTCCCTAAGGGTATCTTTGAAAGGGCACATTGACGATGAAGAGTACCGAGCTTCAAGAGTGCATGAGTTAGAATTCCTAGATGAGCAAAGATAGAAGGAATTAGACCATCTTCAAGCATATCAGAATCATCTTTGTTGTAGCTATAATAGGAAGGTCTTGAATAGAAACTAACATTGGTGACTTGGTCTTAATGGAAAATCCTAAGAATCAAGCTAAAAGAGAGAAACTAGGAAAGTTTGAACCTAACTGGATAGGACCCTACATTGTCACAGAAGCCTTTAGATCAGGAGCGTATCAACTCTCTACTCTTGAAGGAGAACCATTGTCAGCACCTTTCAATAGTCTTCATATGAAGAATTTCTATGCATAGCTTGTGAGATCCTTGTCTTAATTATCAAAAATACAAAAAAAAAAATCAAAAAAATTGTTACCTAGGTGAAAACCTAGCAAACAAGCGTCTTGGTTACATCAAAAAAAATAGAAAATCAAGAAAATACTAAAGAGAAATAATTCATCCAATAGTGAAAACCACCTCAGTGGCACTTTGGATAAGTACCATGGTGAAAACTTGGAAAACAGGTGGCATGTGTAGTTGACTCTATTCCTTTTTCTACTATTATTCTAATCTACCTTCCCTATACATATCGTCTATCCGTTTACATATTATCTATCCCTATACATACAACCTATCTTTTCCATCCCTCATTTGTACATGCCATTCATAATAAATGGTAGTCCTTTCTGTAACATTGGAATGATTGACATTGAGTGCATTTCATATCCCCCATCCCATCCTATTCATAATCAATTGCTCTTATACTCGACTAGGGGAAAACGCTTGACTTGTGTCATATTGGTTCTTACATTGGCTATCCTGAAGATGTAAAACTATCAAAAAATCCAAAAAACACTACAAAATGTCTTGAGAAAATCGAAAAACATCTAAAAACTTCAAAAAGACAAAAAAATCAAAACATGTCAAAAATTCAAAAAATAAGAGTTGGAGTCAGTTGCACTTGTCAGTCTTTGTCATTTGTCGAACTACGTTGCCTCTACAACTGGACGTAGGCAAGGCCATCTATCGATGTTCCCCCGAGGCATTAGGTTAATCCTTTTAGGTTTATCTGTATAAAATCATGATTCAATCCATTTGTCTATAAGACAAGGTCATTGGTCATGTTGAACTACGAGGTCTCTACGTGTATAATGTAGGAAAGGCCATCAATCGATGAGCCCCCAAGGCCCCACTAGGTCAGTCCATTAGGGTTCGTTGTCATGCACTACCACACACATTAGATATCTTCATAAAAATCAAAAATTTTATAGTCAGTCTTGTGATTCAAAGTCTAATCGAACTACAAGGTCTCTGTGTGTATAATGTAGGAAAGGCCATCAATCGATGAGCCCCCAAGGCCACACTAGTTCAATCCTTTAGGGTTTATCATCACAAACATTCAACTTTCAATACATCATATCAGGTCATGCACTAACAAGATCAACAAGTCAACAATATCATCAAGTCAGATCAAACAAATTGCCAAATCTACAACTTATTTCTGCTACAGGATGCATCCTTCCTAAAAATATACATCATCAAAACAATCAACCTGTATCTTATTCAAGATGTGTCCTTGAATACAGATATCAGCAAAACAATCAATCTATGTCTTATATAGGATGAGTCCTTCCTGCATATAGACACTGTCAAACAATCAACAAGGCCTCATATAGGTTATCAAATTAATGGCATTAGACTAAACATATTATATGATACGTGTCTTTTTGAAACCAGGATTTTGCCATGCCTTATACAGATAGTCATAACATCGAAACTAGACTCAAAATCTTATCTAGTATGTGTTTCTCCTGAAATTAGGCTCTATCAATCAATCATCTTATCGATCAAAACAATCAAACCAAAAGATCAATTTTTGGCAAATATTTTATTGGCTTTTTGACTTTATGGCTTATTTATCTTATTATTTCATTTGACTTTATGATTGGAATCCTATTACTAGCTTTCCCAAGGATGTCCCATGAAGGATTTAGAGAAGCAACACTGTATCAGTATTCCATTTTCTTTGAATTTTGTTTGTCAACTATCTTTTAACTGTGGATTTTGAGTCATGTTACTAGTTTCCTCAAGGATGTCCCATGAAGGATTTAGAGGAGCAATGGCGTCTCATGACCCATCTTTTATTTATTTGTTCTCTATGGTTTTTCTAAACAAAAATACTAGAGAAACTATGCCCTTAGTATGAGTAAAGACAATCCTTGTCTGCGACAGTCTGTTGTTAGTAGGTGGATGACCTTGCACACCTTGATCTATGTCATATCATGGTGTTTTTCTCCATTTGTATTAGTTACCGCCAAATGATGATAAAGTGCAAATCCTTTTGTGATTTGGAAAAATATCGAAGATTCCTAATCCTAACAACTATGTCTTTTATTTTTCATCTTCTTTTTGCACTAACATTTATTCTTTCTTGCATTATGATGGAGTCCTGTGACACACAAAAATCTAAAGCATCCTGCATATACAATCATGTTAGAAACATCATGTAAAAATCAAACATAAATCTTGCATTTGAAAAATACAAAAATATAGGCATTTATCCTATCTAGGAAATCATGGCATAATAGACATTCATTATCATATATTACATTACAAAATCATTACATGTACATAACAATTGTATAGATATACATCACATTTTATCCATCATCATCAAACATATCGTATCACATGTAGATAGCATTGTATATATAAAAATCACATTGCATCTCATAACCATAAATTGCATATATAACATCCATTGATACCATAAAAAAATCAATGCATACATCATCATATAGAATAAGCATCACATCATCGGCTGCATAAACACATCATAGAGTAGATATGATCATCCATCACATAGGCATCTCATATAGACATAACATGTATAAATAAATGATTGTATAATCATACATAGAACTACATATCATAAGAATCGCTGCCAAAATCATATATATATATCGCTCAAAAGGTGTCACATCACAATTTCATAATGTATCAATAAATATGAAGCCCACAGGCTACATGATCAAAATACAGTGTCTCAATACATATCAATGAATGTCCCTATCCAGAACTCCCACTACTCCCATGAGCAGAATGTGAATGTGAATGATGTCGAGATCCTAATGACCTATGTCCTGAAGGAGGTCTGTCATATGGTCTAGATCTACAAGGCCCCTCAATCCCCTTTGTAGTCACTATCCTATTGTGAGTCCTGCTCTGAGACCTTCTGCTATGTGCCTATTAAAAACTAGGAGCCCATCTCTCTGGAGGAACCTCTACCTCATATAGGTCTCTCTCTTGAAATCACAGAGAGAGGCCAGCTAACTCTCTCAGAAGTGTGTGTCCTTCCGGTCCTCCTTCCTTCCCTTCCATGTCCATCCACCATCCTTCCTCCTTTCCATTCTTGTCCTAATCCATATCATCCATCCACCCTCCATCCATCATCCTCATTTTCCTCCAAACTCCTATCCATCCTCATCATCATCATTGATAATCATCAAATCCATTTCTTAACCGTCCCTTCCCTACCTCCTCCACTCCTCCTAGAACATCCTCCTTCTGCATTACTCCATCTCCCCTCCACTGTTTCCTATCCCCTCCACCATATCCCCTCCCTTCATTGAACCTCCCCTCCATTCCCTGTCTCCCACCACCATCCCTCTACCTCCATATCCCTCCACCACCACCATCCCTCCACCTCCACCCCTCTAACCTCTACCTCTACCACACCTATCGCGAGGCCCTATCCCTCATCACTCTACCGGTGCATACTGATATGGATCTGTGAGAGGTACTGGCTTGTGAAAATCCCACCACCGATCATATGCCTTAGTGGTACCTGGATCTATCACTCTGCCTCTCCAAGCCCACTATACTAGTTGTAGAGCATCGATATCTGCCTCTATAGTAACCATTGGAATCTCAACACCCCATAATGTAATCTTTCTGGAAGACCTCGCATACTCTACTCGGCCTCAAGGCTCATCCTAAACCTCTCCAAATTGTCTCAAAACCCGATCTGGTAATTACCTCTCAATAATGTGGACATGTGAAACTGTCTGACCAATCGAGTAGTGAGTCTGCCTGCAATACACAAAGTTCCCATCCTCATCTAGCCACTATGGGAAATCCATATATGGTCTCCATATAAACTACACCATAGTATCAAGCGCATGCCTATAATAACTAGTATCTCCCACATGGTGTTGGGTGTTATCCCCCACATAATGGAAGGCATATGGCAAACCCTATTGTACATCTATTGTCACTGGCAGTTGGAAAATGGCAATGTGTTCCCACACCCATACCATTAGGAGCATGGTACCACAACTTGTGGACTATGCCTCTCTGTAAGCTATATCATGTAAATGAAAATACAACATGGCCAATAGACAAGGGCCCCAGGCATAAACCAGCCATCTCTTGAGCATGCCTACAAGCATCTCCCCCCATCCTACAAGGAATCCATGACCTCGGCGGTCGGTAAGAACTATACCTCATATCAATGTACATAATAGACAATCTAATCTATCATATCTCTCTGCTAGCATATGCCATCTAACCTCATAATGGTCAATCCCCAACTGTCTAATGTCATCATGGGGATAGTATCTACACATCTCTACAAAACCCCTCTATGTATTGTACATAACCCTGGTGCCTCTAATGGGTAATCTGGGAATCCTATATACCTCCTCTAAAGTCATTGTCGCCTCACCAGTAGGCAGGTGAAATGATGATGTCTCTGAGTGCCACCGCTCGCGCAACGTAGTCAGCAATCCCCAATTTGCCTGAATAGTGGACATGAATGTCACATGATGCAATCCCAAGTGCCACAAAAACTGTTTCTCCCTGCTTTGCAAACTGTCACAGAAGCGGAAAGTCAATAGTCTCAAATCTCTAGTATAGATGGGATCTAATACAACCTACAATGGCATTATGCAAGCCTCATGTGAGAAAAAATGATCTATTCTAGTCAAAAATTCAAATTTCCATAACAGTCAAATGCATCATTTTATTTGCAAATGTGTTTCAAAATTCAACTGTGTCATTTAAATTTGTGAATGCATCGCAAAATGTCATTTGCGTCAATCCAAACCGAAAATGTGTTCTATCAATGCATATGCATATCTCTACAATCACACATAATGAAAACTATCAAAAAATGCAAATGCATTGAAAAATTTGCAAATGCATCACAAATATATATGCGTATATTTAAAAAATAAAATGTGATGTTATGGTGAGTGTGTGGAACTAGAGACATTCTTGTTGGGAGTCCAGAGCAAAATCTCAATTTTCAAAACTAGGTGGGTGAAAATGAATTGGTTTTTCACCCCTTTTCTATTTATACCTAGGGTTTTGGGTGGCATTTCTTCTAACCTTGTCTATTGGCCGTGTAACCTTCCAATTTCAATCGACCCATACATGTCCCTAACACCTCCAAATTCATTTCCGTCAACTCCACTACATTTCTGGCTATCAAATTGGCTAATCGGGACTATTTCCAAATTTTTTGAAATTTTTCAAAAATTTGTCAATTTTCCCAAGGGGGCATACCTTCACCTATTCTACACTGGGGCATGACCGGGGCATATTTTTGATCAATTTTCTTTGACACAACACCAAAATTACATTGTATCAAAGAGGGGGAAAATGTAGACACTGAAATTTGGTCTAAGCCTGCGACTTCAATTTCTTCATAATTTATATTTTCATAGTCATGATTAAATAATGTTAATTATTTAATTATTCTCTAAAGTCCTAAATTTCTCTATTAATTAAATAAAATTAATTATTTAATTAACTCACTTTAATATTTATTCTTCTATTAATTAAATAATCTTAATTATTTAATTAATTCACATTATCTTTATTCTAATCCTAATTAATTAAATAAACGCTCTTTATTTAATTACATCACTAATTAACTTTATCCTCCTTAAATTAAATAGATTCTTATTTAATTTTATCTTTATCGTATATTCACCTATAATTAAATAAATACTTTAATTATTTAATTATTCATTAATCTTTTCTTCAGTCAATTAAATAAATCTTATTTATTTAATTTAATCCCTAAATGTCAAATCTTGAATTAAATAATCATTTAATTCATAAAATTCTATTTTTAACACATTCCTCTATATTTAGATAAATGTTTAAGTTATCTAAGTATTCATTCCCACTAGACTCAAGATCTATTTGAATCAGTCATTTATCTCCTGATTTAATGTATGAGTGTCTTTCGTGAATCAGCTCTTTGTCATAACCAGTTAGTTATCTAGTTCTAACTCATATGCATGTACATGCTTATTAATTAAATGTATTTATTTAATTAATTAAATTTTGTGTGTGCATTCGAAAAAAATGTTGCTTTTAATCTATCTTTATCGTTGTCACGCAAACATTATTCTTCTATTTAAGAGTACCAAACTCGAAGATTAAATCATTATTTAATCTTTATCTCTATTCTTAGTTTTCATCACTCATGTAAGTACTAACAGTTATCATAATGCATGTCGAATCCTTTGATCTCAATCATCCGTTTATCTTTCGATCCTGTTCTGTCATTCGAATGATCAATTTTCTATAAATTGATTTGTCCTTCATCATTTTACTCCTCCTGAAATCTTAATACTTTTGGAAGCTTATTTATTATCTGAATCTTTGATGTTTTGCTAAATCACTATCACAGGCTATATTTGCATAGAGAAATTTGAGGGTAATGATACTACAAATGGTGAAATGGAGAAGGGCAATCGAGGTCAAACATGGAACTATGTAGATATTGGGTGAGATTGTTCAGTTTATTTATATTTCATCCTTTCCTTTGTTCTTTGTTGTTTATCTTAGATTGCATTAGAGCTTGATTGCATTGTTGTGTGCTTTTAACCTTTGTTGTTTTTATGATGTTACAAGCTACACTTGCGTAATAGAGAAATCTTGCAATGCAAAGTCCAGTGGAACCAATATGTAGAAGACTTAGCTACTTGGGAGGACTATACAGAAATTTAGAAAAAAATTCCTCATATTCTTAATCCTTTTGATAATGTTTGAATAATGTGTTATTAGTTGTTATGTTTTAATAATACCTAAGGTCATCGGGGATGATGATTCATAATGGGGGGAGTATGTTACACCCTAATTGTGAAGTTACTATTTACTATTAATACATAGGGTAAATATGAATGTAATGTGAATTCTGGAGATGAATAAATTATGCTTGTACCTTGTTATCAATATGAATGTTATCTCATTTGATGTTATCTCAATTTATGTTATTTCATGAAGAAATACTACATAAATATGAATAGATGGTTATTATTCTAACTTTGGAGATGTTTATGTATACTGTATATATTATGAACAATTGACTGTCATGTGCATGTGTTAGTGGATACAAGTATGTGTTCCATTCCTCCAAACAGAGGGGAAGTATCACTCAGGAGAAGATCTTGGTCGAGGGAGTAACTAGTAAAAGTAAACTATTTGGAGCATATACACACACCACATTAGAATGAGTTGGAGTTAAATTAGGTTTTGTGGGTGGTAAATTAGGAACTTATCCCTTAGTGGAAATATGTCACCGTTTGAGGGGAGTCTTGTTTTCTATTGCATGCATTATTGGGTGATGTTTATTTGACTGAGCTTATGATATCTTTCTTGTACTATTATGATTATATTGATAAGAGGGACATACGTTGAGTATGTGTATATATATGCACATACATGTCAATGGGATCTAATGACATGTATATGCACATGTATAGATGCACCACATGTAAAAAATTATCAATATGATTGTAATCATGAATGGTTATATCTGAATTGGATATGAGCATATATATATGTATAGTATATACACGTATCCATATGTATATGTATATCAATACATGTGTACATTGGTGAATGGACACACTCATACGGATGCATCAATATAGATATACCTACACATAAGTGTACATAGAGGAATATACATTTATACCTATATGTGCACAAAGATTTTGGCACCCAAGGTTCTCTTGCACTTCTAGGGTTTTTCACCTAAGAGGAGATGGGCCAAAATGGGTAATTTCGTCATTCAATATTAATGTAGATGGAATGTAATATTTCTAATTATGATGTACTAATGCATTGATCTAAAAAGAAAGTGATTTAATGATGCAAAACCTAAGAAATACAAAGTGCTTGAAAATGCACTATGATATGCAGAAAGATAAAACAAACGTAATAAATGATAAAATAAAGATCCAAGACAGAAACTATGCACCTAGAAACTGATGAAGAGCTGACTAGGGATTGTAGAGACCTCTGAAATTCTAGAAATTTTGATTTTTAAGCCAAATGGGACACTTGTGCCAGGCTAGGCAACTTAGTCCCAAATCGGGGAAACTGCCCAAAAAGTTGTTTCTGCCAAATGGGTATCCAAATCTACAAAAATCTCTGAAAAATAGGTTTAGTGGGACTAAGTCGCCACTACTGGTGACTTAGTCCACTTTTGAATTTTTGAATATTTGAAAGTGGAAACAAAATCCCTCAGTTTGCACTTTGGTTCCCTACAAGTGCCTGCTTTTGAAACTCTAATTTTTTGGTCTAAAAGTGACTTTTGATTATATTTTGACTTTGTCAACAAGCAAATTTCTTCAACAAGTCTTCAACCTTATCTTTAATGGTCTTCAAACCCTCAAAGTGTCTAAATTTGTAAACACACAATGAAAGAGAAAGAAATGGTGAATGTTAGGACATGGGGCTTTGCCTTGGTCAAACCCCTTTTTTAGGTAATTAAACCAAATGAATAAATAATGTAATGAAGCATGAAACAATGGAGTTAATACCTTTCCATGGTGTTTGATCTTGAAATTCTGAAGCAAAACATGAAGAGTCTGCCCTGGAATGTCTTAGGAAGCTATCTTGATGACTTGCAATGATAAAACCCTAGCTTGCTTGACTTGAGAACATGATGACTGATGGATGAATGATGATGAGTTATGAATTAGGATGAGTTAGATCAAATAAGAGGGAAAACCCTATATTTATACATAATTATGCCCTAATTCTTGAAAATACCTCATCAAAGGTCGACCTTAGGTCTTAAGGAATAAAAACCCAAAAGAAATTTTATTTTATTTTGATTTTTAAGCCAAATGGAACTAAGTCACCACCAATGGAAACTTAGTCCACTTGGGAATTTTTAAGTGGATATCAGGAATTGTGATAATTTAAATAATGTTTATCGGGTTCTTCTTCAACAAGACACTTAAGTGAGGCCTATAAGTGTATAAAGGGGCCATTCCAAGCATAAGAAAGGTGTAAATGCTGATAAAAAGCCTAGGGAAGTGTGAAAGTTTGTTACAAGACTTTAAAACACTTTGAAATCAGTCTTGGTAAGGTTATTTAGGTGAATTATGATATTATGGTCTTAGAAAAGTGTGAATATGTGTTACAACATCTTTACAAGGCATCAATAAATGCTTTTTATTCAATTTTCAAGGGCCCAAGACCTAATATGGATGTGTTAAAACACCTCACAACACTAAATCAAGGCTTCATTGAGTCCAATTTGTCATCAATTATTCCCATATCAAGAAAATTATACACTTTTTGGTGACACATTAAGCCCCCACTTTAGTGAGAGGATGAACTTGATTCAAACTCATGCTAAAGTAGACATTCAAGAAGATTCCAATCGTACCAATGCAAATGAAAAAGGATGAAAAAGATCAAAAGAGGTTGTGCAAGCCCCCAGGATCCAAGATCCTAAGTCAAGCAAACATAAGTGCAAGAGGACACACACAAGGTGAATGATTTGTAACAAGACAAGATACATGATCATATAATGGAAATAACTAAAAGGGGGAGAAATGAAGTGGATCCAGCTTCGACCGTTTGTCCAGCTCATTGTGGATTAGATCTAGGTTGTTTGTTTGGAAAGAAAATGTGTACTCACTCTTGGGTGACAGAACTCATGGTTTTCTGTTAGGTGAGAAGGCCCAAGTTTAATCACTCTGGGTCCATGAAACTTCTAGTTGTCCACAAGGTGATAAATCCACAACATACTCACTCTGGGGCCACGAAACTTCTAGTTGTCCACGAGGTGAGAAATCCCAAAAGGTGTCTATGGGGAAAGTTGTGCTTCAGAATGGGCTTCCCACTCAAGCATACCAAATTTATACCTCCTAATAACTTTAATAAGGTGCCATAAAGGAAAAAAAATTTCAAGCTCTATGATGTAAGCAAAACTTTGTATGCTTGACACTCATAGACATTGTAAATGCAAGATAGTGCAATGGATTTTCAAAGGGATGTTGCTTAGTTCATGCAAGGTATCATCTTAGGGAACATCATACCTAATGTTTCCAAGAGAGGAAAAGTGCAAATTGTCTCATCTTGTTTCCAAGAGAGGACAAACATAAGGTCTCATCCTAGGAAACATTGTACCTAATGTTTCCAAGAGAGGAAATCACAACAAAAAGGAAATCACACAATGAAATGTGAGTGTCAATGTATGCCCCCACTTTAAAGTGGTTGCTAACACCATTACTTTGAGAAATTGCTTTAAAGTAGAAGAAGGAGAACATGAGAGCTTACTTGGAAAGCCCTATGCCAATTCATATGTTTCCTAGAAGCTATGTCATGAAAAAGGTAGTATGTCACATGTGAGCCAACTTAAGGCATGCCATCCACATTCTATTCTTACTCTTATATGTTTATGAAAGGTTAACAACTAACCAAAAGAGGCAACAACAAGTGGCATACGAGGAAAAGGCTACTTAACCCCTTGCCCACACTTAGTGTAGGACAAATGTGAGCTGAAATGATGAATGAAATGCAGGAAATTAGTATCAATTAGAGGAATTAGGTGCCCCCACATAAGGAAGAATGCCAGACCCCTAAAAATCTTGCATTTTATGACTCAAAGCCTTAAATTCATTAGTAGAGTGACCATGAACTCTATGATATGCACAAAATGAAGTCTTGTAATAGAATTTCTTTCGAGTTCTTGGAGGAGGGGTGATCAAGTAATCTTGGAGCAGTCTTGACAAGATACCCTCTTGATCAATGGGAGAAGGTGGTCTTGTAGGTTGTGACAAAGATGTCCCTTACTTAGATATACAATATGTCATACTTACACAAGACTATTTATATTGCAAGATTATATTGTCTCCTTTACAGGAGAGTGTAAAATCTAACGAATTTGATTCATTAGTGTTTTACGAGATGATATTGACATTAAGTGAAGAGTGAGTTGCTTGTTTCATTTTTTGTAAAGGA
>VDFB02365536.1:0-20354 GCA_007258455.2 Sequoia sempervirens
TATTCATTCTTCTAGTGTGGACTTGGAGATGCGTTTCGGTGCAGTGGCTGCCCATACAAAGGACTTCCTCCTTTCAAACTTGGGGAGAAGGTATGTGACAGCAGACATGCCATAATCCATCTACTTAGTTTTTAACTAACAGATTCAATTCCTAAAATTTCATTTACACAATTTTCAATATTTGCAGGTAGCTCTTCCTGGCACACTCCTGACTGCTGATGTGTGAGAAAAGTAAGGCTACACAGTGCAAGGAATAAATAACCAATTATAAAAAACGTTCTAATTATGATTACTGCACCGATTGCATAGTTGACCGGTGTTTCTCTATACTGATTATTAATAGAGTGTGTACCACTTCTGGTGTTAAATTGTTACACATTGTAAATTTTTATATACTAGGGCGTGCAGTGTGACAAAGCTAGAGATGGAAGGAATTTGAATTTCCAGCGTTTTAATATTGTTTCAAAGAATGGCAAATCGAAATAGATCTTGAGCATATCTCAAAAGCCATCATTGCAGTTGCATTTTTCTTGGTCTACTAATGGTTTTCTGTCAAGATTCGTCTACTTAAACTATAATGTACTAATCTTCACTATAATAAACTAAACCCTTTAACAAATCTCATACAATTTTCTAAGAAAACACTAAGAAATTTTTCCAACTTGTGATAAGAGGCCTTATGAGAGGAGTAGTTAATATGCACAACCCAAGAACTTTGACACAAATTTGCAAATAACTTTGACACAAATTTGCAATTTGCAAGAAAGAGAAAGTGGCTTTGATACTTTTTATCTACCTTATCAATGGTGTACTACCACAAAGAAGACAAATAAGCCTGAAAATAAAAAGGAATACCTATGAATTAAAATATTTCTCCATGATTAATCTATTTCCATGTGTAGGCTTGAAGCCATATTGGATTTGGCAAGAAGGATTGCTTGTAACACTAGGTCTTGTCCCAATGGATATTGAAACTTGAACCTAAGCAACAAGTGTCAAGACACTTAAAAGATTGTCTTATATTCTCTCCATACTTAATAAAATTAGGCAAAGAGTCATTGAAAAATGAATATTGATAAGTTTTTGAAAGCTATCGAAGGTGAAAGGAAATAACACAAATCAACTTCTAAGAAATGGCATTCACCATGGGGTAGCAAAAAACTTCAGCAACAAGAACATTGAGCATTAGAGCTAAGGGGAATCTTTGTCTAAAGGACTTAAAGATTGTGAATTGCTTCAATTGTGTTTAGTTGATAGTCAAACAAGTAGAAGACACCAAAGCTAAGAGCCTAAAGCATAGCAAGAATGAAAGGCTATTCATTCCTACCATATGATTTTTTAATGTCAATTTTAAGGAAAGTAGCTTGCTAGTTTGGCTTCCTTATCAATTCCATACCTTCTCAAATCACAATTATATTATCTTAAATATAAATTAACTTTTGATAAACCCTATCTACATAAGAAAATAAATAATTGGGATCATACTGCAAAGTAAGGGTTATGAATGAAAAAATGCTACATAAATCTAGATAGAATCATTAGAAATAGTCTCCAAAAGTGATTTCTAGAACTCGTAAGGAATGCCATCACAACCTAGCACGTTTTCATTGGATATGGTTGGAATGAATTAATGGAGGCTGTTCAAGGAAAGCATCTGAAATAATAATTTTAACATCCCATAAGGGTGAAGCTTAAGAGACAACAAGCAATATCTATTGTATTTGCTAATTAATAAATTAGATTAAAAATATTTAAATAGAAAGAATATATTGAAACATAGGTAAGTTTGATCTATAGGAGAAAGTATGAAAGTTGAGAAAAACTAAGTATACATTAAAGATATAAAATAAATAAATGGAGTAATTGTACCTAGAAACTAACTAATTTGAGGCTAGAAATGAATTCAAGAGGCCAAGAAAATGTTCTAGTGAAATTTTTAGTTTGATTGGAGAAAATTTAAAACTAGGCAATGCTTCATGTTGGGGGTACACATAGGTGTAGGTTAGGTGGGTGTTGTTACATGCTAGGTTGGATGTTGTTGTATGTTAAGGGTACAAAAAAGTGTTTGTGAGTTTGATGGCCTTAAAAAAAAATTAGAGTTTCTCATGAAATATTCTTGCTTCTCCCACTTACAAAATAGGTATGTCTAATCCCAAATGTGAAAAAACTAGAGTTGAAGATTGGGAAGATGATCCAGGAGCATTTGGGTGAATAGGCAATTTGCATCACCCAAAAAAATATTGTAGTTTGATTTTTTTTTTTTGGTTTTAGTTTTTTATTTTTTGGAAGTCATTTATTGTGATCGATTGAAGCAAAATAAAAGGACGTTGTTGTAATTCCATTGATAAAATGTCATATTTGATTGTAGCAATGAGTTTCAGTTGGTTTCGGATAGGGGCGGGTGCAAAAAGTTGGTGGACTTAAAAGTGGCCAACTTTTTTAAAAAAAATTGAAAAGCCATAATGCAAGCACATTATGGCTTGGTGTGACCGAGCCTAAGGCTTGATCACATCGAGCCTATAACGTGCTCGCATTATAATGTGAGCATGTTATGAGAAGTTATAAGAAAAAAAAAGCAAAATGAATTCATTTTTTTACTGTCACATTTCCTCCATCCACAACGTGCAAACCCTTCCAAGGCACGCTCGCGTTGTGGAGAGCCAAAATTCGACTGTTTCTTCATCAAATCTTCACCAATTCTTTGCCAAAATGCTACCATGTCGATGGGGAGCTCAAAGAGTAAGCTTTTATTGTTTTATTTTGTGAATTTGTTGTTAAATAGGTAGATTTAATATGTTTTTGATGTTAATTTCTTTAATGTCTAGGAGTTGATAATCCACCTAATTCCCCCCCTCCTCATGAACAACCACACCAACAAAATCCTGATGAACAACCACAACAACAAACTCCTCCAACAATTCCTCAACATCCTCCTGGAACTCAACAAAATTTAATGAGGGAAATTGAAAAAAAAATAAAAATGAGTTAATTGTGAGGTTGGACGATCTTGTAAGTTCAACCTCGGAAAGAACTAGGCTTGCAAATTCACTTCAATCTATGTTAACACATGTAGATGCAATTAGCAAGCAATTAAGTGGTTGGCGGATAAGAGACGAGAGTACAAAGATTTTTATGCAAATAAACTATCTTACAAACAAGTAAAAAATGAAAAAATTACAAAATGACTTGTGTTCACTATTCACTAACCTGGACGTACAAATCAATCTCTTCACCTTACAAGCAATAGGTTTCCTATCCATTGGTGCAACCACCAAGGGATAAAGGACATTTTTTGGTAGAGGTGGTGGATGGTTTTTGACCATCCTCCATGCAACAATAATGAGGTCCCCCAATATTTCTTGAGGAAACTCTATTGTGAGTTTGTCCTTAACAAAATCCCCAACTATTTTGATATGCGAGACTTCTAAGGGAGAGGTGGTGGGTTGGAACAGGATAGACCAGGGGCACGTTTCGATCCTTAATGGCCAATGAGATGAGCACTCGCTAGACCGGCTTATGAGCACATTGCTATCCCTTCTGTTGTGAAGGAGAGTGCAGAGGTGGATACTCTATAGTCTATTAGTTCTCTAACCTAGAGTATCATAGAGCATGTGAGTCCTATAGTACAACGTGGGCTTGGGGAGACTTCAAGGGGTAGGGTTCCACCCCATACTTGTTAGGCTTGCAGGCCACCTATACATATGACCCCATAGATAGTCGGAGGCTGGCGCACAGGTTACATTTGCAGCTGACCAATTGGCGATGATAGATGCCATTTTGAATGAGGCTTTCAAGCTTGATTCTCAAGTAAATGTTAGCATATTCATTGAATTCAATTTATTAAATTTCATTTTTGAAATGCAAGATTAACTAATTTAGTTTAATGATTGTAACAAAATTTTAGGGTCATAGTGTTCATATTGTTGTACCAGCCCTTCACCTCCTTATTACTCCACAGCATCTACTGCCGAGGTATGTAACTAGTAAACAATTATAAATATTTCATGTGAATAGCATTGTTATATGAATGGTATTCTAATATCTAATTTTGGATGTTAAATAGGTTAATATTAGAGATTTCACGACAACACCTCCCAGTGGTGGTGGAGTTCAAACTTTCACTCAGGTAATAGAATAAAGATTTTAACTAATGAATTGTACTTAATAGATTTGTGTAGTTTATATTCATATCATTGATTACATTGCATTGAACATCTTTCAAACTCAAAGCATTACTTCACATTGCATAACTAATAACTAGATGTTGATAGATGAGAAAATTTTAATTACAATATAGTTTTTTAGAAAGTCAACATAAGTAGTGA
Organism: Sequoia sempervirens; assembly: GCA_007258455.2. NCBI lineage: Eukaryota > Viridiplantae > Streptophyta > Pinopsida > Cupressales > Cupressaceae > Sequoia > Sequoia sempervirens. The sequence goes on from VDFB02365536.1 coordinate 4,326, forward strand.
TGCAATTAATTCACATAGCATGTAACTAATAACTAGGAGTAGTTTCCAATTGAATTTTCATGTCATGGCATTCCATGAGACCACATTTTATTGAGACATTTTTTCAAATAGTTCACTGCCTTGTCTATGCTATGGATGCTTGGAAAAAATCTATCAAAGCATAATAGTAAGCAATAGCATAGACAAGGAAATGAGCCATTTGAAAAACTGACTCAAATAAATGTGGTCTCATGGTGATTCCCATCACCATGAGACCACATTTATTTGAGGCATTTTTTCAAATAGATCACCGCCTTGTCTATGCTACTACATTTTCCATACATATCTACCAAATCATTTTATCAAACAATTCACTTCCTTGCTGCTATGGCTAAAAGCCTAAAATAGGTGCTTTCCAACAAACTATGGATGCTTGGAAAAAATATATCAAAGCATAATAGTAAGAAATAGCATAGACAAGGCAGTGAGTTGTTTGAAAAAATGCCTTGAAGAAATGTGGTTTCATGGTGATGGAATGCCATTCCATCACCATGAGACCACATTTCTTTGATGCATTTTTCAAACAACTCACTGCCTTAAGAATAGATAATCCTCTTTAATCAAATCAAATCATTTTAAGGTCTTGGATTTGATCCCCAAATCTAATCCCATCCTCCATCTTCATCCTTAGATCCTATTCTTCCAATCCCCAAGTTCGTTTCTAATCCATCATCCTAATTTCCATCCTCATCCAAAATCAATATCAATCTTTCTTCCAATCAATCCTCCACCGTGTATAACCATCTAATCTATCCTCCATCGAACATAATCTATTTTAATCCTTCATCCATTCCAACCAACCCCAACCATATCAATGATGATGAGGATAGCCTTTTTGACCAGCCTGAATATAATCCCAATGATGACAATGAGAGCATTGTGGATCACCTTAAATCCATTTTCAATAGATAGAATGCTCCAATTTTCCACCAATCCCCAATCCAAAGTTCCCATCAAGTCCCATCCATATCATCCCCATCCAACACCATTAATTTTATCCTTACCTACTACAACCATAATTATAAGGATGCCATTCTTAGATGTCTCCTTGGTATCGGTGCTAAGCTTCCATCCTCCCTACCTTCATCCAATCCCAATCCATCTCCTCTTGCTTATCCTTTGCCTTCCTTTGACAACGAATACCAAGCCTTTAGCCAAAATTCCCCTCCAAATCCTTTTGAAGGTCCTCATCCTCATCCTCAATTTACCAATCCATGGAAGCCTCCACCTCTTATTGCACTTGTTCATATCCCACATCCTTAAAATCCACATCACCCCACTATTACCGAGAAAATTCATCCCATGCCTCTCATAATAACTTCCTCCAAGGACTATTTGCAAATGTAGTTGTTTCCCCATGTAAAAACAAAGTGGTGCAATCTTCCCATATCATTCATCTACCTTCATCACCCTCACATCAAGATAAACCCTAATACCCTAAATCTTAAATGAATCCCATATCAATCTATCTATCCAAGTTGAAGAGTCTATAAAACCTTCCTCCCTCATCAGACCATCCATATCAAATGAACTATGTCCATATCCTAATCCAAATCATGCTAACATAGATTCCCCTCAATATAAAGATCAAGGAAACCCTTCTCCTCCATCATATGATCCCCTTCCATCTTATGATCCCATTTCCAATCATGAACAACATATCCCTTCCATCTCATCTAATGATATCTTTCCATCTCAAGACTAAGATATCCCTTCATCCCCCTCTCACAATCCCCTCTCCCCCACTTCATCTAATGACATCCTTCTGTGTCCATATCAAAGTACCTCTTCCACTCCATTGTATAATCACTCTTGAAATGTGGTCTCAAAGTACACCTTCCACTCCATATAATGATCCTCTTCCCCTCATGATCAAAACACCCCTCCCTCTTCATGTCATGACCCCCCTCCATCTCATAACCAAGACCACACTATACCATCCACCCCATCCCAACATAATAGCATAGAGAAGGCAGTGAACTGTTTGAAAAAATGCCTCAAAGAAATGCGGTCTCATGGTGATGGAATGCCATGAAAAATTCCATCATCATGAGACTGCATTTTTTTGAGTCATTTTTTCAAATAGTTCATTGCCTTCTCTATGCTACCACATTTTTCATACATGTCTACCAAAGCATTTTATCAAATAGTTCACTACCTTGCTGCTATGGATAAAATCCTAAAATAGGTGCTTTCAAACAAGCTATGGATAGGGAAAATAGTAAGCATAATAGTAAGAATTATATAGTTCAATAAGTACTTCAAATTTTGTTGATTATCTCATACATTATAAGCCATGACCTGCATCACTATTCTAGTTTTCGTGATTGAATAATTTGTTGTTTTATTTTTAGATGATGGAAGCAGAAACACCTCCCGATGTTGATAGGGAAATCGAGTGTGGTGTATCTTCCACAATAGACAGCTCAATGGCTCTCACGGGGGTATGAGGCAGATTAGTGAATTTCAAATTACATTCATTGTTATAGCTATTTATTATTGAAAAATCAAATGATTATTGATTCGTAGTTTAGTTTTTATTTGGATGGTTTCTATAGGACTTTGGCATGCTAGACCCTAAGCATGCAAATCTTCCACTTGAGGAGAGAGATCGTTTGGTGGTGGTAAGTGATTATTTTGTTAAATATATCATTTTTTATAATGTAATTTCTATATATTAATGTCTTTACTTGTTACTGTAATAGGTGAAGATTGATTTGGAACTAAATAGGAGTAGCCCTCGAATTCAAAGTAAACGAGTGTTATATGCATCGCCATCCACCCAACCAAAAAAGGACACCTATTTGTTTCCTTCACCTAGAAGGAAATGAATTTGACTGGGGTCCTTTTTTGTATGCCTATATGGCATTTTTGGACATATTTTGTATTGCATATACTTGACATTGTATGCCTATATGGCATTCTTGTAAGCCTATATGGCTATTTTGTATATATTTTATGCTTATATCGACATATATTGATGTATGCCTACATGGCTATTTGGTTAATACAAATATTTTTATTGGTGGTGTCCATATTTGCATTATAAATCCACACATCAATAGATATTTGTAGATGGTTTACTTCAAATATTCAAAATCCAAGTGTTTTCCATGCACTCTTCTTTTCTATAATTGTAAATATATAATAAAGTTTGAACATTATTCTCCTATAAGATTATTGAACATTAAATCAATCATATGAATATAGTAATGCTTCATGCTTCATGCTTCATGTACTTCACATAGGAAATTCATAGTTATGCTTGATGCTTCATGATACCATGCTTCATGCTTCATGTGTATGCTTCATGCTTTATATCATTAAGGAAGACATCTACCATTCGCTTGTATGCTTCATGCTTCATGTATTACATAGATAAAGAAAACATCATAAAACTATTGACAAAACAAAATGGAAAGTAACAACTAAGTCTCACAAACAAAAACTCAAGGCATGCAAGTCTTATTAAAGATCATAAGGGCATTGGATTATTGGAGAGTAAGAGACCACGATTCAACCTTCCCAACAAAAACTTCAAAGATATTCATCCTATTTCTAAACATGAATTCGAACCTAATAATTAGAAGAATGCAACTTTCAAAGTTAAAATTGCATGCTTACAGTAGTCAATAAACAACTTCAAGAGACATGCATGACAGAAACAAAACCAATTGAAAGTTCAAGAATTGCCTTTTCCCTAAGCATATTTGAAAAGTTGCAAATAAATCAATTTAGGTTCTCACGAATAGTGATGATATGAATTTGGTTGTGACTTTTCAAAGGCAAAAAGTTGTGACCCTTCAAATAGGAAAAATGAAGAACCTTTTATAACGAAGTGTGGTGACCATGCCTAGCGTAGATGTGTCCACCTAAATGTGTTGGCGCTAATTGTTTGGCCCCATGAAGAACAAAACAAAAAGTAGCCTACCTTGCAACTTTACACTACATGCAACTGACCTTTTTTTCATCAATTGAAATCTATTCACCAGGGGAAAACAACTTGGAGCTATCAAAAATCAAGAGAGGTTATTATAGAGGGGGCCTACATGATCCCATAGCCTCAAACATAATGTTTCCAATTGCCATGATTTTTGAGTAATCGCTCGTCGAAGTTTTCTGCCCTTTTGCACTTTGGTCTCTTAAGAGACTTTGTCGGTAGAATGTGGCCCAAAATGTTTCAATGTGTTTGGGTGTGATAGAAGACCTTTCATAGCATAAACCAACCCATACATACATGTTGGAATAGTCTATTTGGTCGTATGACAAGCAGAACGAAAGTTACACCAATTTCCAACTTGTCATTACATACAACTGATCCATTTTCCATTAACTGAAATCTGTTCACAACAAGAAAATGACTTGGAGCTATCAAAAAATGAGAAAGGTTATTGTAGAGGGGCCCTACATGATCCCATATCCTTAGACAAAATGTTTCCAAGTGCCACAGTTTTTGATTAATCGCTCATCAAAGTTTGTTGCCCTTTTGCACTTTGGTCTCCTAAGAGACTTCATCGGTAGAATGTGGCTCAAACTATTATGATGTGTTTGGGTGAAAAATATGAAATTTCCTAGTATAAACCCACCCATACAAATATTTTGGAACAATTGATTTGGTTGTATGACAAATATAAAGAAAGTTACACCACTTTCCAACTTGTCACTACATGCAACTGGCCCATTTTCCATCAACTGAAATTTGTTCACCATGGGAAAATGAATTGGAGCTATCAAAAAATGAGAAATTTTTGTAGAGGGGCCCTACATGACCCCGTAGCCTCAGACAAAATGTTTCCAAGTGCAACAATTTCTGAGTAATCGCTTGTTAAAATTTTCTGCCATTTTACACTTTGGTCTCTTAGGAGACTTCGCCAATAGAATGTGGCTTGGACTATTTTAGCATGTTTGGGTATGAAAGAGGACCTTGCCTAGCATAAACGCATCCATACGGATGTGTTGGAATAGTTGGTTTGGTCATGAGAATTTTGAAAAAATGCCTCAAAGAAATGGGGTCTCCTGGTGATGTACATCACCACGAGACCATCACCAAGAGACCCCATTTCTTTGAGGCATTTTTTTCAAACAACTCACTACCTTTCCTATGCTATCACATTGACAATGTAGTGAGCTTGTTAAATCTCACTACCTTGTCTATGCTACCACATTGAACCAAAACATATAATTTTCCCAATATTCATATGTAAGCTTGGAACCAAAACATATGTAAACTTGGAACCAAAACATATGTAAACTTGAAATATAGAAACAAAAGGTCTAACTATCAACTAATCTTGATGTGCATACTTAGAAATTTTAATACAAATTAATGTGCATACTTACAAACTAATAAGAACCAATGTGCATACTTACAAATTAATCCAACGAATCATTAGGGTTTGCTCTACTCTTTATTGTGTAAAGTATTGCCTCATGGTTAGACTCACACACCTTCCACAAGGTCTTGTTCAAAGGTATACCCCCATATTTGATCAAATGAATATTGGATGCCACAACAAGGTTCGAGTAATGAAGAATCTTCTGATGCGTGTAAAAGTCCTAAAACAACAAAACATTAATACTCTTATGTGGGTACCTTTTAAGCCATGTTCTAGTAACAACCACCGACCCTGTAGGGTATTTGATGTTTTCTCCATCTATAACTAGGGCCTCCAATTTATTTTTGACCTCAACACAATGACATAAGTAATAATTTGTTCCCTCTTTGTTGTCTTCATTTGCAATAACTGCATAAACATTCCCTACATTGATATGTGCAACAAATTAGATGAAATTAGTCAACATTACAAAATAAGATAACAATAGGAATTTCAAAAACTATGCAAGTAGATATGTTACCTAGTTGAACTAGATCTAATATGTGGTCAAAGTCAACTAATGATTCCATTTGTGTCAGTTCCAATGTCGTCAAGGTCGATACATGTGAAGTGGGCTAAGATAACTTAACCACATTAGTCAACCCACTCCTTTGACTCACACTCATTCCAAACTTGAATTGTACATGTAGAACAAAAGCATGCCATCTTTTGCGTATGGATACTCCATGAACTTGCATTTGAGCTAAGGAAAGAGTGTAGCTCACTTGATCCTATCAGTGTACAATAATCCTTATATGGTGCAATGTTAGTATCATCTATCAACCAAAAAAATCTATGAATTGAAGACTTACCTTCATTACTTGGACCCATCAAAGCATTACACCACTTGATGATTGATTTTGCATCTGTGCGCTTTGCATTGTATTTATACTTTAACTCTTCTCATGCTAATGCTCCTTTGTTACATAATCCTGCACCATCATGCTCCTTCTTTACATGCCTGGCCTCACAAAAGTTCCACATATGTTGAACACCTATAATAACATGCATCCTGCTTAACCAATAGAACATCTGTGAGTTCTTGAATTGTGATGCACAATTATCCAACCATATATATGTTGATTGTATGTTATACCCTTCCTAGCCAAATCATTGTAGAACAACTGAAAGCAACCTTGCACGAACTCTATAGAATGTGTGGGATCATCACTAATGTAAAAGTGGTACTCCCTCAATACCTTCGTATTGTTCTTTATACTATCAGCTGGATGAATGAATACTATGTGCACAAATATAGAAACTTGTGTGGTTGTAATATTGTGATTGCACCTCATGCTGTGGCTGTAGAGTGTAGTTCTCTACAAAGTCAATGACTGGAACAATGATACCAAGTGGAAAAATGTCCTTGCATAACTTGAATTGCACGTCCAACCATCAAGCTCTATGGGTATGCCTTGCATATTCATACACTATACTGTCATAAAATGTAGACATAAACTGATACACTAGAATCTTTTGAATAGCCAAATCACACCTTTTTGCTTCTTTATCATCTTTTGTATTGTAGGCCACTATTTTATACTTCTCAAACTCTATTAGTTCCTTTCCAACCGCATGTGTGCTTTCCATATGTTCACATATTGGCATACGTTGCAAGCCATGACAATGCTGACATGTGCCATCCAAACATAATTTCTTGAAGAATATTTGACCTTCCTCTCTTTCACATAAATTTTTTCATGAGAAGTCTCTTGAAGATGTTGGTAGGGCATGTATGCCACAATCCTGCAAAACATTGTTAGTTTGCAAATCTAAACATATAGAACGATAAACATCAAAATGGTTAGAAAATTCAATATGTAATCTACAACAAGTAGTGCATGTGTGATTTATCTTGACATAAAAAGGTTTTAGCATTTCAAAATATCTTTGAATTTTTTTAATTTGAGGATACTCCTCTAGAAATTTATGAAAAACTGTGTTTGAGTCATATCCAAAAAATACTTTGGATGTGGCTTATGGTTTCAACTACCGATTCTCCTTCTTACCACATCCCTTTGATTCAGAGATACCCTTGTGTTATTCTTCCAAAAGTCTTCAATTTGTTATCTCAATGCTTCAACAACTGGTTTATCTTTTCGTGGTAGTCTCCCCAAGAGCACCCATAATTTAGTGGAATTGGTGTCCTCAATTCTTTAACGCCTTTGAACGACTCTTGATAAAGTTTTTCTATTAATTCTCAATTCTTGACTCGTCTTTCTAATGAAACGAGCTTTCTTCATTTTATTACTTACTATTGTCGATGTAATGACGCGTGTGACATTACTATCTTTTGAGCATGAGGTCTTATCCACACTCTCATATGCATCCATTAGATTATTCACAATAGTTTTTTCACTTGAAGCATCCAATGTTCTCAACCCAAAAAAACTTCATGATGGACCTATACTTTATACTTCACATCATTTCAACAAATAGTTGACATCTTGTGGTCTCATTTAACTTTTCAAAGAACACTCTCCAAATCTTATGAGTATATCTTCTACAAGTGTGTTTTGGAATCTTACCTTCCATTGGATGCAAAATATTCACATCAATATTAATAAAAAACTTTGGCTTTCTATGCAAAATTCTAAGTGGTGTTTTCAAAGGTAAATTCATCTCAACATTAGGAATTTCATCAATTTTTTAATGAGATGGGCTAGATGGCATACCTTCGATCGAGGATGGAATAAATGACGTACCTTGAGGTTGAGATGGGAATGATTTCATACCTCCTTCCTCACATGTGAGTGATGATGTACTCTCAACTTGAGATGTGGTAGATGGTGTCCCTTCATCTTCACTTGCGGTAGAGGGTTTGTCTCCAACTACAGTATTCAAATTTCTCATAGCACGAAGGTTTTGCATTTGTTCCCTTTGTGCCACCAATTCCATATCTTTTGTTGATGGTTGAGGTTCCTCTTCAATTGGCATGTATTCGAAAATCATTTCCAATTTCTTCTTCTCATGATGTTCCCTCATATATGCTGCTTTCTTTGCACCCTTAGCTTCTATCTCTTCATGTGTTGGTTTAATCCTTGATTGTTTCCTCAACATGAAAAATAATTTTATATGTAGCATGATAAAGAGACAAATATTAGTTCCTAAAAAATGAATCCATACAAATAAATGAAATATATGTCATTCAACCTTTCATACAAAATACTTACAATCATCTTGTAGAAGAGTAGATTTCACTCAACCATGATGAATAAACAAGTGCAATAAGAACACAAGGAAAATGGAAAGCTATTTTTTTTAAAAGTATTTCTACCTTGCAAAATGTGGTCTCGTGGAATGCCATGATTGCAAGATAGGCACAAAATTGATTTTTTAGAAGACATTACAAACTTTCAAGAAAATACAATTGGTTTGACTATAAATCCAAATTCCACAACTTTTGTCAACATCCTAACTTTGAAACAAGGTATGGGAATCAATCAAAAAATTGAAAGAAAGGGGGGTTTTTGTCAAATGTTATAATTGCAACTCCCTTGGCAACAATATATGAGAAATGCGGAAGCATGGCCAAGGAATGTGAATTGTTTGACAAAATGTTTTGGTAGACATGTATGCAAAATGTGGTAGCATTGACAAGGTAGTGAGTTGTTTGAGAAAATGTCTCATAGAAATGGGGTCGCACGGTGATGTACCTATTTGAAAAAATGCCTCATAGAAATGGGATCTCACAATGATGTACGTCTCATTTCTATGAGGCATTTTTTCAAACAGCTTACTACCTTGTCAATGCTACAAGCTAGTAAGCTACTAGCTTGTCATTGCAGTAGCATTAACAAGGTTGTGAGCTCACTACCTTATAATGGGGACCTTGGAATGGGGTATGACATCTATCAAAACATAAAAGGGGGGTTTTTCATGAGTGTTATGGTTGCAATTTCCTTAGTAGACACATGTGAAATGTGGATGCATATACAAGGCACATGAACTATTTGACAAAATGCCTCAACCAAGATGTATAAACAAGTACAATAAGAACACAAGGAAAATGGAAAGCTAATTTTTTTTGAAGTATTTCTTCCTTGCAAAATATGGTAGCATAGAAAAAGCTCACATGAAGTTTTTGATGGAATGCCTTAAAGAAATGTGGTCTTGTGGAATGCCATGATTGCAAGATAGGCACAAAATGGATTTTTTAAAAGACATTACAAACTTTCAAGAAAATACAATTGGGCTTTACTATAAATCCAAATTATGTAACTTTTGTTAACATCCTAACTTTGGAACAAGGTATGGGTATCAATCAATACATTGAAAGAAAGGGGGATTTTTGTCAAATGTTATAATTGCAATTCCCTTGGAAGCAATGTATGAGAAATGTGGAAGCATGGACAAGGCATGTGAATTGTTTGACAAAATTTTTTGGTAGACATGTATGCAAAATGTGGTAGCTTAGATGTAAGGTAATGAGTTGTTTGAAAAAATGCCTCAAAGAAATGTGGTCTCATGGTGATGTACATCACTATTCAAGACCACATTTCTTTGAGGCATTTTTTCAAACAACTCACTACCTTGTCAATGTGGTAGCATTGACAAGGTAGTGAGCGAGCTCCTCAGCTTGTTAATGTGGTTAGTGAGCTTTTTGAAAAAATTCCTCATAGAAATTGGATCTTATAGTGATTTACATCATCATGAGACCTCATTTCTGTAAGGTATCTTTTCAAACAACTCACTACCTTGTAATGGGGACTTTGGAATGGGTATATGACATCTATCAAAACATAAAAGGGGGGTATTTTCATGAGTGTTATGGTTGCAATTTCCTTAGTAGACACATGTGAAATATGGATGCATAGACAAGGCACATGAAATATTTGAAAAAATGCCTCAATGAGATATGACCTTGTGGACTACAATGATAGCAGGATATGCACAAAATGGAAAATGTATGGAAAATTTGGTAGCGTAAACAAGCGAATGAGCTGTTTGAAAAAATGCCTCAAAGAAATGTGGTCTCAAGACCACATTTCTTTGAGGCATTTTTTCAAACAACTCATTGCCTTGTATAACATGTTTGATAAAATGCTTTGGTAGACATGTATGGAAAACATGGTAGCATAGACAATGTAGTGAGTTGTTTGAAAAAATTCCTCAAATAAATGTAGTCTCATGGTGATGGAATTCCATTCCATCACCATGAGACCACACATTTGAGGCATTTTTTCAAACATCTCATTGCCTTGTCTAACATGTTTGATAAAATGCTTTGGTAGACATGTATAGACAAGGCACATGAATTGTTTGACAAAATGCCTCAATGAGATATGTCCTCATGGACTACAATGATTGAAGGATATGCACAAAATGGATTTGTTGAAAAGGCTTTAGAAAATTTCAAGCAAATGTAATTTCTAGGTGTAAAATCAAATTCTAAAGCATTTTCCAACATCCCCCATGCCTATACCAAAATGGAAGCTTTGGAAAGGGGTATGCACATCCATAAAAAAGGAATAAGAAATGATGTATTATATTACATAGTTATAACTACTCTCATAAATGTGTATGCAAAATGTAGAAGCATACACAAGGTAGGTCAATTGTTTAACAAAATGCCTCAAAGAGATGTGGTTTAAAATGTAATTGGAAAGTGTAAAGAATTGTGTAGTTTAAAATGTGCCAAGAGGGGTTAAGGTTATAATGAGAAACAAACAATTTGATGAAAATGGAATATGCATAATAACAAAATCAAAGCATTGCATTAAGCATGTATGATAAGGGATGATAAAGAAACATAATAGAATTAAGGAAAATGTAAAGAAAATGTGTAAATACTTGACATACCTAAAAAAAATGGAGATTCAAATGGAGGAACTACCCAATTATGTATTTTTTTCTTCTTGAATCAAACTCCTTAGCAATTTGAGTTTTTCACAAGCTTGCTTCCTTTTCAATGTTCAATTGTATATCACTCAAATAGAATTACTAACAACAATACAAATAACCAATGTATAATGTTAAATTCCTACAATTCAATCACAATTAACATTGCAACAGTACAAAAATTGAGACTTGAATTGATATATATCAAATTTGATGTGAAAACTTTGTTATTTCCTCCTTCCTAAGTTGGAAAACCATAAAAAGGTGGTGGAAAGTTCATGCAAAGGTGGTAGAATGTGAAAAATTTGCATGTGCACTTCCCAACAGCATCAAAAAGCTCTTTTTGTTGGAACACATGCATAACCAGGAGAATAACAGAACATGTGGTCCTAGATCATGTGTGTTCTGAATTTTTTACCATTTTTAGAGCAAGCCAAAACGTGCTTGTGTTATAATGCGAGCACGTTTTTTCTTGCTATACAAAATAGCTATATCTCAAATTCTTCAAAACATGCTCGCGTTATGAAGATGTTGATTTTCTAAAGGTTTCCTCTCTCTCTCTCTCTCCTTAGCCATCTAGGTCTCTCACTTAACCTTGAAGCCTGGGAACTATGCCTTAAACCCTAATCCCTCAACCCTAAACCCTTAATACCTCAACCCTTAAACCCTAATCTCTCTCTCACTCCATCTATCTCTCTCCCACTCCCTCTCTTGCACTCTATCTCTGTCTCTATGTCTATCTCTATATGTCTCTCTCTCTGTCTATCTCTATCTCTATCTCTATCTCTATCTCTATCTCTATCTCTATCTCTATCTCTATCTCTATCTCTATCTCTATCTCTATCTCTATCTTTGTCTCTCTCTATCTCTGCATGTGTGTCTGTTTGTCTGTCTCTCTGTATCTGTGTGTCTCTCTCTCTCTATCCCCTTATCCATCCATCCCTCCTTAGCCATCTAGGTTTCTCACTTAACCCTAAACCCTCAACCCTAGACACTATGCCTTAAACCCTAATCCCTCAACCCTATACCCTTAAACCCTAAACCCTAATATCTCTCTCTCCCTAGAGATGGGAAAGATAAATAAGAAGGTAAATAGATGAATTGCATAAGAAAGAAACACAAAGATGTTATACCTTCATTGCTCCTTCCTCTTCATGGACTAAGCTCACAAGATGCACCCTTGTCTTGTAGATTTGCTCCAATGATTGAAGGGATGTGGTTGCTCACAATTGTAGCATGATGATGGTAGGATGAAAATGTATTTGATGGAGATTGAGCAGCATAAGGATGGGGTGAATGTATGTTGAAAGAATGAGAGTCAAGGCCTCATTATATAGAATTTTGGTGAGAGGGATCAATGGCTAGGATTGATTTGTCCTTGGAGGGTTGAGATTGAAAGGAGGATAGGGTTTGGATCATGGAATGAAGATTGATTAGCCTTGTGACAAGTGTCACAAGATGGAAAGGGGTAAAATGGGGAGGTGTCTCACACATGTGTGAACACACATTGGGAAGAGAGGCATTAAATTTGTGTAAGAGATAGGGTGGCTTGTGTAAGAGGTTAGTGGGGGTAGGTGAGATGTAGGAATTTAAAATTAGGAAATAATGGTAATGATGATTAGGATTGATGAAAAGGGAACTCAAACCCTCATTCTCAAACTCATAACACATACATGCATCTTAAAAAAAAATGCAAGAAATCAATTCAAATCTACTAGAAATGTCTCATAATCTTCATACAAAATCCCCTAAATTATTACAACTTCAAGGCCCATAAATGAAAATACATTCATTTACAGCCATATGGGCTGATGTATTCCATTAAAAATCTGAAACTAAACTGTTTTAAAACAGCAAACAACAATCACAAAATGATTTCCTTCAAACAAATATCTTTGACAAGATTTTTCTCCTACAAGTTGCATACTTTTAGTGGATCCCTTCTGTTGCAAATTAAGCCTCTGTAACCCCATCCATGTGCTGCTGCAAATTCATCTTCAAACCTGAAAAAAATGACTCCAATATGCCCAAGAAGAAATTGCTACACCCTAGGAGAGACTTCTCCAAAAATATGGAAAAGCAACTTGTGAATTTGACAAGCTAAGACTTAAATATTGCATTCAATCTTAGCTCTCCTGTAACTCCTCAATTGCCACGCCCAACCTAGAAAATACTCACAAAATGCATTAAAAAATAACATAATAAATGTTAAAAGCATCTTTGAAACCATCTTCATGAAATTGCCAATTTTGGATGACAACTTGAATTCCCCACTCCACTCCACAGGACCCTAGAATAGAAAGAAATCCAACAACTCAATATTGGGCATCAAATTTTCATTGCTACATTTAAGGAATAATAAATGAGTTGTCATAGAGTGTATCTCCCAAAAATCCATGCCCAATTTGCCTATTTTCATTTTTTTCATTTTCCAAAATTTCCTCCACAATTATCTCCAACACTAAAAATTGCAACTTTAATAAAGACTGATTTATTCAAAATATTATTTTGGCCAAATATTTCAAGTTATTTCTCTGAAAACATAAAATACCAAACCTTAGGAAAATAAAAATAAAATTCCCTCTTTTTTGCTTGATGATGATTGCCCTTCACCATGGATGCTCCTGCATCAAGGATGAGGGTTAGATCAACTAATCAAAGATTAATTGATTAATGATGATGGGTTGAGTTAATAAACCAAGGGTTTATTATCTTAGGTGGAGTTAAAAGTTGGAGAATGGGATAATGATGATTAGGATGGGGATAAGGTTAATCATATTAATTAACCAAAGTGGGATTAGGGGATTTAGAGAAATGAGGATAAAGGCTAGCTTTAATTAAATAAATGTAGATTTATTTAATTAAAGGTGGTGGATAAAGGATGATGGAGAGATTAATTAAATAAATAACAAATATTTATTTAATTAAATAATGGAATAAAGGGAATGGGTTAAAATTGAATAAATAACAATGATTTGTTAATTTAAATGTGTGGGTGACCACAACTCTCTCTCTCCCACTCCCCTCTCTCCTATCTCTCAGGTCTACCCTCCTACCCCCTCTCTCTCTCAGGGTCTCTCCCCTTTGGCACCCTACCTAGATAACTCTCTCTCTCTCTTGCACTCCTCTCTGCCCTATCTCTCAAGTCTCTCCCTCCACCCCCATCTCTCTCTCTATGTGTCTCTCTGTCTCTGTCTCTCTCTCTGTCTCTCTGTCTCTCTGTCTCTCATCTGTCTCTCTCTCTCTCTCTCTCTCTCTCTCTCTCTCTCTCTCTCTCTCTCTCTCTCTCTATCTTTGTATGTCTATTTGTCCTTGTCTCTATCTTTGTCTATCTCTCTCTTTCTCTCTTTTCCTTTGTCTGTCTCTATCTTTGTCTTTGTCTTGTCTTTGTCTTTTGTCTTTTGTCTTTGTCTTTGTCTTTGTCTTTGTCTTTATTACTGTCTTTGTCTTTGTCTTTGTGCTTTGTCTCTATCTCACTATCTCTATCTTTGTCTTTGTCTTTGTCCTGTCTGTCTCTATCTCTCGTCTCTGTCTTGTCTTTGTCTCCTATCTCTCTATCTCTTGTCTCTGTCTATCTTGTCTTTGTCTCTCCTATCTCTCTCTTTGTCCTGCGTCTCTTTGTCTGTCTTTGTCTCTCTGTCTTTCTGTCTCTTTTAATGCGTCTTTGTCTGTCTAGGTCTCTATCTCTCTATTTTTCTGTCTCTATGTCTGTCTTTATCTCTCGCTATCTCTCTTTGTCTCTCTGTCTTTCTGTCTCTTTGTCTGTCTTTGTCTCTGTCTATGTCTCTTTGTCTCTCTGTTTGTCTCTGTCTTTGTATTTCTCTCTCTCTTTGTCTGTGTCTCTCTCTAACCCTCCCACCCTACCTAGACAAGTCCCTCTCACTCCACCCCCCCCCCTCTCTCTCTCTCTCTCCCTATCTCTCAAGTCTCTCCCTCTTGCACCCTACAAAGATAACTCTCTCTCTCTCTCTCTCTCTCTCTCTCTCTCTCTCTCTCTCTCTCTCTCTCTCTCTCTCTCTCTCTCTCTCTCTCTCTCTCTCTCTCTCTCTCTCTCTCTCTCCCAGCCCTGCACCTAGATAAGTCCCTCTCCTCCTAGCCCTTCTCTCCCTCCCTCTCTCAGGTCTCTCCCTCCCACCCCCTCTCCCTCTCTCAGGTCTCTCTCTCTCACTAACTCTCCACCTCTCTCTGTATCTGTCTCTGTCTCTCTTTCTCTCTCTCAAGTCTCTCCCTCCCTCTCTCCTTCCCACCCTACCGAGACAACTCTCTCTTTCTCTCTTAAAATTCTCCCTCCCTCTAATTACATACATACATACATGCATGCATAAATATAAAACAAACAAACATCTGAGACATACATACCTTGCCCATACATACTAATAGCATATATACATGCAATTACATACATACATATAGGTGTACATACATACATGCCATACAAGCATACATACATACATACATACATACATACAAATATATATACATACATTTAATAGACTATCATTTAACACAAAACAAGACAATGCGAGTGTGTTATAACACACTCGTGTTAAGTATTGCTTAGGCAACTCCTAAGCACAAACACAAAAATATATCAAAGACCATGAAATAACACTTAAAGACTTGTTTTTGCATATTCTATAAGATTTCACATAATCATGTTCATGCTAATCATCAAGTTTGCACGTGTTTCAAGTTCGAACAAATCGAACACTTGGGTATTGTTAGGCTCTCTCTTAGCTATTTAACAATGTAATTTTTTACACATTTTGACAAT